>VBSM01001082.1:1713165-1766530 GCA_008086735.1 Cheirogaleus medius
GGACAGAATGAGTAAAGTTACACCTAACAGGTACAGTGCACACTATCTGGGTGGTGGGAACACTTATAACTTTCACTCAAACTGTACAAAAGCAATTTGTGTAACCAAAATGTTTGTACCCCCATAATACTCAGAAATAAAATAAAATAGTAAGATTTGTATACACATGTTCAAGTGGAGATACAGTTAAGATTAACACTTTTTTCTTGTAATCCTCATCCCTTTCTTTCTTAAAAACTTCAACAGGGAAAATTAGAGCACATCTTAATTCTAATTTTCCCTGTCAAATAAGTAATTTCTGACTGAAAAGTAACTGACTACCAGTCTAGTTAAGGCTTCAGGGATTCCTCATAACTTCACTATCTCCAAAATTTTTAAATTTCGTGGGGTATGTAATTAATTTACCCTTGAATAACACAGTAGAGACTAGAAAACTATAACTTGGAATACCTTTCCTTTAACTCATTCCTTTATAGTTATATGCAAGTCCTATTAGGCTAGATATAAAGCTATGGTGAGTGAATTCCACTGATGCAACTTTTTCCCAAAAACAGCTCCTTCTGAAAACCAATGATCTCGTGACATAGGTTTCCTCTCACACTTCTTTAGTTCACTGTTTCATCCCTTGTTTTCCTGGTATCATTTCTAACAATTAAACCATGGTGGTAATTTGGCTCATGAATCCCACTTCTGACACCAGCCATAGCATTTTAAAACCCATCTTGATGCCTGTCGCATCTCAAGGGAATTATAGACTGACAAGAAGAAATCTTACACACAACGTAAAAAATGTTAAATTAAGTTCCTGGTTTAATTAGAAAAAGATACATAATTGTACAAGAAGCAAAGTGACCACCCAGGGCAGAAGCAAATGAAGCATATCTTTGAGCCACTTCTCTTGGCTGCCAGAGTCTTTAATGGGAGTTAGGCAGCTATTGGTGACACAGTGCATGAAATGTAAGTCCTTGCTGCATCTGAAAGGTTCCATACCTGCTATGTCCTTATTGACCTGTTATAATAATCCCTGAAGAATGTGCACTGACCATCAAACCCAGGTGCTTAAGGAATTTTACAAAAGTTGTTCTGTGTTGGTCTTTGACCCAAACTCAGCATCAGCAAGGCCCCATTCTAATTTAGAGGGAGAAATCAGAATTATCCCCTGGCTTTCCAGGACAATACCTCTTCCTCCAGCTCCCCAGCCTTCTGCAAGCCCATTTTATTGTGGCTCCCTGCCAATTAGCACTAACCAGCTAAGAAGACCTAGTGAGCACCAGGTGTGATGTCTCTTCGTCGCCTAACTAGGACATATTTTGTACTTTCTTCTCTGCTTTCAAACATAACACATTGTCTCCATCTGGAAAAAAAATATTTTTAATTAGCTTTCTTTGACTTGAAATGACAAACACTAATCCCAGAAACTTTTTCCAGAGAAAATTCTCAAAAGAATAAAATTGACAGTTTTTGTACTTTGACCACCCACATTTATGTTTTTCCCTTTGTTTTTCTATATTTCTTTATGAAATATTTTGGGCATTACAGAAAGCAATAAAATAAACGCCCATGTAATTATGAATGATGACGCAAAATTGAAACTTTTGTTGTGCGTGTGCAAGAGTTTTTCTACTACAGGTACCAGATTACTAGGTTGTCTGGTATGAGTGTTGCAATTTTACCGAAAAGTGGCAAACTGCTCTCCAGAGTGGTTATACAAATTTAGTCTCTAGCCAATGATGCATGAAAACCTGTTTCTTCCTAACCTCACCAGCACTTGGTTTATCTGACATATTAATTTTTGCCATTGGGAATGAAATTAAATCTCATTATTTTCCTTTCCCTTTTTACTGGTGACATTGAATATCTCTCCAAGTGTTTATTAGTTATACCTGTTTCTTTTCTGTGAGTTGCCCATTTATGCAGTGTGCTCTTTGGCTCCTGAATTGTCTTTTTTCTTATGGATTTGTAAACATTCTTCATATATTTTGGATATATTTTCTTCATTATATGGGGTTGTAAATATCTTTTTGAAGTCTATATCTGAATTTTGCCATGCCAATTTATTTTTAATGTTGTAAAAGTTAAGTCTTTTTTCTCTGCTGTGTACTTTTTGTGCTCTGTCAGACATTTTGTCCCATCCCAATGCCATAAAAATAATGGCCTGTATTTTATATTTTTAGTTGTTGCTGTTTTACTTTTCATATTTATGTCTTAATTCACCTGGAATTTATTTCTGTATAGTGATCTAATTATATTTGATATATGAATATTGAATTATCTTAACATTACTTATTAATTAGTTTATCTCTTGTCTGCCTTTTGATTTTTATTATCCATTTCCTGTTTGTATCTGGATCTATTTCTAGGTGATTCACTCTTTGTTTTATTTATTTACCCCACTAACAATTTCACATTGTTTTAACTAGCATAGCTTTATAAGGAGACTGGATTTCTGGCAGGACAAATTCCTCTTTATGGTTCTTCCTCAATAATGCTAGAACCCTTTGCTCTTCTATATACATTTTAGAATATGTATTTTCAGGATTGGAAGAAAACTCATTTGATTTTTTTTATTGCAGTGCATCTTTGTGGTAGTGGTGATACTGCACCATCCCTCGACGAATGCGGTATTTCTCTCCATTTATTTAGGGTTTCGTTTGTTCCCTTAGATAGTATGCTATAGCTTTTGCATTAAGATCTTGCACATCCTTTTGCATATTTATTAGTTACTTGCCTTATAGTTTTTGTTGGTATTCTAAATGATAACTTTTATCTAAAGTAACATTTTTTGCTAGAGTACAGAGATGCAATTTAATTTCCAATATTGATTTTTGTATCCAGCAAGTTTATTGTTATACACTCTTATGAGTTCTGACTGTTTATGTGAATATTCTCTTAGATTTTCTACATAGAACTAGAATAATGTTATTACTTCCTTAACTCTCCTTATACATTTTTTTCTTAACTTTTTGCATAGGCTGGGATCTGCTATATAATGAATGTCATGTTTGAATAGAAACATTGATAGCAGTCCCATTTGTCTTGTCCTTGATTTGAAAGGGAATATTTTAGTATTTTACTGTTAGCTGTGATGTTTGCTCTGGGCTTGGGATTGATACCTATTATCAGGTTAAGAGAAATCTCATTTTCTCCTAATTTACCAAGTTTTTAGAAACTTTATGCATCTATTTCAATGGTCATAGTGTTTTACTTCTTTAATCTATATTAATGTACTGAATTATTTTCATAGATTTTTTCCTAGTATTTAACTATCCTTGCATTTCCAGGATAGAGTTTATCCAGGATAGGATTTATCCTCCTTCATCATATATTGATTGTTATAAATTTAATTAGAATTTTTAAAATTTTTATCCATCAGTGAGATTGAGCATATAATTTCACTTTCATATACTGCCTCATTAAAGCAATGTTTTGTCTAACTTTCATCTTTTTGCCAATCTGGCAAAAACAATAATAATTAGGCATAATTTTCACATACATTTCTGTTATAAGTGAGGGTAAGTGTCTTGTCTGTTCATATATTCGTCAACCTGAGTTGTACAAACAAAAAAGCAAGTAATTGTAGTCTTGGTGTATGACTTTGTTATTACAAGTGAGATTAAACAACTATTAATACATTCAATGGACATTTTTATCTCTTGTACTATGAACTCTCTTTTCATATCCATCACCCCATCTTTCTATTGAATTATTAATTTTTTTCTTTATTTGTAGAGGATTTCTTTACATATTAAGGAGATTAGCCATTTAACTATGATCTAAATTAACATTTTCTTGATTTGTTCTTGTGCTTTTCTATTGTTGCTACACTTTGCCTATGGTATTTTCATTATAAAATATTTTTCTGTTTTATTTTGTTTTGTTTTATTTTTTAAGAGACAGGGTCTTGCTTTGTCACCCAGGCTGGAGTGCAGTAGTGTGATCATAACTCACTGCAGCCTTGAACTCCTAGGCTCAAGCAATCCTTCTGCCTCGGTCTCCTGAGTAGCTGGGACTACAGGTGTATACCACCGTGCCCAGCTGATTATTTTAGTTTTTGTAGAGACAGGGTCTCACTATGCTGCCCAGGTTGGTTGTGAACTCCCAGCCTCAAGCGATCCTCCCAACTTGGCCTCCCAAAGTGCTGGGATTTACAGGTGTAAATCCACTGCATCCAGCCTTTTAAAAAATGTTTATACAATCAAATCTATCAAGTTTTATGCATTAAATGATTTTTTTAAAGTAGGCTAAATGAGTTATAGTTGGAAAGTCCTTCCCCACTCAGAGGTTATAAGAGTATTTCCCTCATTTTTTCTATTATTTTTCTGGTTTTATTTTTCATAGTTAAGTCTTGTTCCATTTGGAATTTACTGTGATGTACAGTGTGGGGTAAGGATCCAGCCATATTTTTTTTCAGATCCCAGTTTTCCTAATACAGTACCATATATTGAACAGTTCCTCTTTTCCTCATTGATTTAATATGTCATACATTAAATTCCATGAATTCATCCCTGCTTTCTACCCTTCTCTTATAAAGAATGATAGCTCGCTCTTCTTAAATACATGGACTTATCTATATGTTTCTTATGGTCATTTTCAGCCCTGGTCTCATAGCTACTTTAGATCTGTTTTATATTTTCTACTAAATACTAAACTCCTTAGGAGCACAATCTACACAAAGGCCAAAAATACAGTAGTTAGTAAATAAATGTTTTAAGCAAAAGAAGAAAAGACAATTAAAGGCTCTTGTGTTACCAATGGCCTGCCCCAGGACAAGCACCCTGTTCCATCCACTAATGTGCTCATTCTCCTGCCCTGGGTTTGGAGGAGATCTGGTGTCTATCCAGTTTCACCAGCAGGAGAGGTAGAACATGGCCCAAAAACCAAAAGACCTGTGTCCCAAGGTCAGATAACCTCCCATGTCTGATTGCATCATTTAGCGAGATGCCAAAGTGGTCCATCTGTGCTTCATTTTTTCCCAGGGGAGATCCCAGATCTCTACTCTGATGATGAGGTTGAAAACATCATAAGCAATGTGAGGAATGAAGTCAAGAGCCAAGGTCTGGTTGATACCAGAGAGAACTGCTGGAAGTTCTTTATAGACCGAGTCCGGCGACAGCTGAAGGTAAAGAGGGTTTACTGACAGGGGTAGGCAGGGACGAGAGATGGTTCATGGAAGCTCCTACTGATATTTTGGACACGGCTGTCCTCTGATTGCCTTGGAAGTGGGCGGTAAGGGTGCAGCAGCCTTCTCAGCACCACTGCAAGGACGCCCCTGTCATCTGCTCTATGGGCAGAGGCCTCCCTCTTGCACTGTGCAGTCCCAGCATGCTTGCTGAGCTGATGGGAAGGCTGGCTAGCACTTATAGAGTTTGCCTCCATTGGAGGTTCTTCACAATTTTCTGGAGATAAGAACCCCACGCCATGTCTGCCTCTCTATGAGTATTTCTCTGATACTTTCCTGGTCCTCCCCACCCTTTTGACTTCTCAGGTGACTCTCTGTTTCTCCCCCGTGGGGAACAAGCTCAGGGTCCGCAGCAGGAAGTTCCCAGCCATTGTGAACTGCACGGCCATCGACTGGTTCCATGAGTGGCCTCGGCAGGCACTGGAGTCTGTCAGCCTCCGCTTCCTGCAGGACACAGAGAGCATTGAGGTGCGAGGGAGAAGGAGGTATTCCTAAAGGTCCTTCCCACCTGAGGGTACAAGGAATTCCGTGTCCAGAATGTCAGGGTTAAAGATCAAGCTTAGAGTTGCTGGAGCACAACTTTCCATGTGGTGAAGGAATAAGGTCTCTTTACTTCCTGCTCTTTGATTTCAGCCCCCAGTAAAGCAGTCCATTAGCAAGTTCATGGCCTTTGTCCACACGAGTGTCAACCAAACATCCCAGTCTTATCTGAGCAATGAGCAGCGCCACAACTACACAACCCCCAAATCCTTCCTGGAGTTCATCAGACTCTACCAGAGCTTGCTGCGCAGGAACAGAGAGGAGCTCAAGTCCAAGACGGAGCGGCTGGAGAACGGGCTGCTGAAGCTGCACAGCACCTCCGCCCAGGTGAGCTGCGTGCCTCTCTGCTGCCCGCAGGGCACTGGAGGATCACAATCAAGATCTGAAAATCATCTCTGGTTTTCTCTGTCATCAGAAACCATGCCAAAAGTTAAGGCTGAGCTCCCCGGGCAGAAGGGCACGTCCTCGCCCTCAGGGCTGATCTGCTCCTCTCATTGATGCTGGAATCCCCTAATCCCCTGAAGCACCTCGTGTCTTTCTTTATTCCTCTTTGTAATTGCAATATCTCCTCCTTTTATTTCTTTTCTTTCCTTTCTTTTTTTTTTTTTTAAGACAGGGACTCCCTCTGTTGCCCAGGCTGGAGTGCAGTGGTGTCAAAAGCCTCGAACTCCTGGCCTGAAGCGATCCTCCCACCTTAGCCTCCAACAGTGCTGAGATTACAGGCATGAGCCACCGCACCTGGCCAATCTCCTCCTTTCCCTCTGCTTTCCTTTCCTCTCCAGTTCTCTTCCCTTCCGTCTTCAAAAGAGAAAGAAATGAACGATGGAGAGAAATGGGCAACGGTTGCAGGATTATTTCAATTTCCTTTTGTTTCTCTTGTCTTCCTGTGTTATCTGTCAAAGAGCCATTGGGACCTCACTTACTCAACAAATCCTGTCTTGTTTCCTGCATTCTCTTACCTGTTTCTAAGTAGTTAGCCATCGTAAGAAGGCTCCCTGTTATGTTTTTCCATTTACTCTTTCAAATGAAACAAGCTTATTTCAGTCCCTCTGCTAATTTGCCCTGGAGAGTTGGGGCAACTCCGGCACCTGCCTTTCCCCTGCTTCTGCCTGTCAAGTGTTGCTGCTGCCTCGGTGGTCCCTTTCTGCTCTGTGTCTCCCAGCAGCAGGGCTGGCCTCTCATAAGATGGTGAACTTTCATGGAACTGCACAATTAAACTAACATTGTGATCTACTTAATTCTTGGACATCACATGTTCCTGTCGATATAGAAGCCTTTCATTCGCTCAGAATTTTGGCCTTGGAATTGCTCTATTGAACTTTCTTCTTTTGACTTGTCCTTTTTCCCCATTTCAGTTTCCTGATTAGTGGGGTGCAGTGAGCCCTTGCAATCTGCACACATAGTCTTTCTTCTCCTCTGAAAATTTTCCTTCTTTTATATGGTTTTGTCCATTTGGCCTGGCCCCTCCTCTAGGAGCAATGGTTGGCCAGACAGGGTCCCTGTGCCCAGAGCTATTATGTTCTCATGTGTTGCTTTCATCCCCCTGGCCTTTTTCTCTGCATTCTAGGAAAGCTTTTCAAGCTTATCCTCACCGGAACTAATATAATAGTGTGTGATATTGCTTCTGCCTCGTAGGCTTGCAGTGAAGACTTTAATTATGCTATTGCATTTTTAATTTCCTAACAACTCTTCCTCATTGTACCCTTTTCCTTTTTCAGTGCATCCTATTGCTTTCTTATTTCAGCCTGTTTTTCTGCAGTTATCTCATAGAAACCATTCTGGTGATGCCAGACAGGTTCCTTCATGGATTTTTTTTAGATCCAGTCACAGATCCTTCTCAGAGCTGTGTTCTTCTTCTTCATCTTCTAGAAGTCATTCCTTTCCTTGTTCTGTGCTTTTAGATGGACCTTTTCTTTTTCTTTAATTACCTTCAGGCAAGGTGAGATCAGTTCAAATTCAATGTTCACCGACAAATGGCATGTGCAAATTGTCTGTGACACTACTGTTTTTCCATTTGTGTGATGACCAAAACCCCTACTTAGGGCTCTGGTTCAGGGTAGGGTGACGTATGCAGATCTGAGTCTGGGTCCTAGCAGTTTACCTGGTGTACACCTTTGCTACGGAAAGGTAGCATCTTCTCTCCTGATCACTTTCAGTTTCTCCCAATTTCTGAACTTACAGAAAACAGCATGGAATACAATATCGGAATGTGGTACCACCAGATTTGTTTCAAAACATCTCCTATTTCTTCCTCTTCCTTTCTCTCCTCACCACCTGCAGTGCTCTCAGAACATTCTACATCCCCACCAGCCCCTATTCTATTCCACCCCTACCCCTACCCACTCGTCCTCTGGGAATTACCGATCCGTGTATGTAAAGGATGGCTGCCAGGGAGTAAGAGATGGCAAAGATAGGCTCACCTCTCACAGAGCAGACCCCAGTATTCTATTTTGTGCTGTTCACAGAAATAAACCAAATTCTGCGAAATAATTTAAAGAGGTTTATTTGGAGAAAATATGAGTGACCCTTGCCCGGGAATACACAAGCCAAAGAAGCTTTGAGTAAGTGGCCCGAGGTGGTTGGATGACAGTTGGTTTGGTTGTATACAGTTCAGGGAGGCAGAAGTCACAGGCACAGACATAAATCAATACATGGATGGTATACATTGGTTCAGCCTGAAAAGGTGGGGTATCTTGAAGTGAGGGGGCTTGCAAGTCATAGGTGGGTTTAGAGATTCTTTAATTGGCAATTGCTTGAGAGAGTTAAGCATTGTCTAAGACTTTGGAGTCAGTAAGGAGGATGCCTAAATTAAGATAACGGAGCCTGCTACTCTCACGTGATACTATGCCAGCAAAAAGAGATCTGTTTGACTAGATTTTACGGATTGTGAGGCATGACTTAACCCGTGGCTTGCACGGCCTTAGGTCTTGTTTATAATTTGGTATCTTATTGCCACAGAGAGTCTGTTTTGTCAGTCTTATGATCTCTATTTTAACATTAATGTTAGTCAGTTGTTGTGTCTAAACTCCAAAAGGGAGGGGTTAATGAGGCGTGTCTGACCTCCCTTTCTGTCATGGACAGAAACTCAGTTTTAGGGTTTTTCTGGGGTCCCCTTGACCAAGAGGGGGTCTGTTCAGTCAGTAGGTGGGCTTAGGATTTTATCTTTATTTTATAGTACAGATCCTGAGTCTTCGAGCAGACCCTGTAGAAAGCACAATGTCTGTGTTCCTGTTTTAGGTGACCTCTAATTAACGAGGAGACGCCTGGTTATATACCCTTAGGTGAATCCAGCTCTGTCTGCACATAGTTAGTGGAGAATTCTTCTAAGTCCTGGCATCAGGTTTAGTATCTGAAACCACACACACAAAAAATCTCCTCTTTCTGTATTCTCTACTTCTATTTCCCCAGTTCCCTGGGCTGGAAACTGGGTGGTTACCTTGCACTCCTCCCCTTCTCTCACTTGAGCCTCACTGGTACTATTCAGAGGCCACTGTCCTACTCGCTGCCGTGTCTGACTCAGGCGTATTCATGACAAAGGGGAGGATGTGGGATTGAAGAAATATTCATAAGTGGACTAATGGCCTTTGCCAGTTCCCTGCATATAGGATTCAATCCACAAGTCTTATTCTGGAAACTTTTAAATTCAGGTTAAGGTTTTCAGATAGTCTCAAGCCACCAAACTTACCAGAAGTTGACAGCTTAATAATTTATGATGATGTATTAGTCAGGATTATTTTGATTGCAAGTGAAAAAAAAATATAACTCAAATTCATTGAGCAAGAAGAAAAAAAGCACAAAAGAAAGGAAGGAAGGAAAGACAGAAAGGGAGGGGGAGGGAAAGAGGAGAGAGATACAATCTTGAGATTACATGATACAATTATCGAGACACTTGATGCCAGCTGACTGAAATCCAACCGAACTTAGGTAAAACAACAAAACAAATAAAAAGAAATGAATTGTTTCCTGTAACTGCAAAGTCAGAGGTAGAGCTTAATTTGGACAAAGCTGAAGCTAGATACTCTGGAGTATCCTGTACATCTCGGTTGGCCCATGGTCATGGCAGAACAACCTCTGTGACTCAGATACGCTCGTTGGCCAAGCCAGGGTCACATGACAACTAGAACAAACCCCACTCAAACTATAAGGACTTGGGCAGGGGGAGTTCTCCAAAGGAAACTCTAACTATGTTGCATGAATAGGTGTGAACAGTGTTTAGTAGGCAGGCCAACATAACACATATAGACAGGAAACAACTGCACCTAAGAGGAAAGCTTCCTTGAAATCCAAATTTATATCAGAAAGTGCTGGGTGACTGCATGGACGCAGAGGAAGCAGGGTAATATCTCTAGGCCCCTGTCTTAGTCCGTTTGTGTTGCTATAAAGAGATGACTGAGGCTGGGTAATTTATAAAGAAAGAGATCTATTAAGCTCCTGTTTCTGCAGGCTGTACAAGAAGCATGGCGCCAGCATCTGCTTCTGGTGAGGGCTTCAGGCTGCATCCACTCATGAGGGAAGGGAATGGAGAGTGAGAGAGAAGGCAAGAGAGAGAGGAGAGGGAGGTACCAGGCTCTTTTTAATAATCAGCTCTCATGGGAATGGAGGGAGGATGCACTCACCACCTACCAGGGAGGCATTAATCTATTCATGCGAGATCCACCCTCATGACCCAAATGCATCCCACTAGTTCCCACCTCCAACACTGGGGATCAGATTTCAACATGAGGTTTGGAGGGCCAAAAATCCAAGCTGAGGCAGCCTCTAACACTCAGTGGAGCGTTTATTGCTTCTGATTGCCCTGGGCTTCCTCTCCTTCTCTGGCAACTGATGATGTGACCATGTCTTTCCCTAAAAACCTAGAGCTGCTTCTCCACATGTACTTGCCATCAACCCAGCACTGACTGATCAACAGTAAGGTGCTCACGCAGTAATAATATTCTTGGGGGGTGGGGGGTTGGGGGTGGGTAAACTCACAACTAATGGACACGGTGAGCGTTGTAGGGGGGGAAGGGCGCATCTCAAATCATGGTTTGGGATGTGGTAAAGTCATAACATGTAACCAAAATGTTTGTACCCCCATAATTTCCTGAAATAATAAAAAAAGAGTTCTCCCCTATAGGCAGTGCAGGGAAAACACATGCACTTTTGTCCCAGAAAATACACATTCTCAGTTCTTCTCATTTGTTTTCAACTTCACTCCCAAGGTGTCTGGAGCTCTGGAGGAAAATCCTGGGTAGCCTGACCACTCTCTTTAGCATCATGTCCTTGGTCCTTGCAGAAGGGAGGGCTGCCTGCCACCACTGTGTTGTCAGCCAACTCGGTTGGCACCAGCCACTTACCATGCATGACAACGATTCAGGAAGCCAGCAGGGTGGAGGAAAAGGGTCTCCGCTGCTGTGTGTGTGGCACTCTCCCTCTTACCCTCTCACCCGGGTTTGGGGGTATCTATATAAGAAGGGACCCAAAGTGTGGCACAAATGTTTTAAATAAGGAAGAAGAAGAAGAGAAAGATTTAAACTGACCTATTTCAAGTTCGCATTCCATTGCAGAAGAACCATAAAACGAACTTGAGTTGTGCTTTCTCTGTAGCTGGGTTGGGAATGGCCTAATTCCTACTGGTGGGACCCTCCTGTCACTCTGTGTCACAGCTTAAGAACTATAAAGCTCCTATTCACAGTGCTGGTAATTATTTACCTTGGGCCTGAGGTCATAAGCCATATCTGCAATCAACACAACAACAACCAAAAATTTAAAAAGACACTTCAATTTTCTCAAATCTCCCAAGATTTTAAAAGGAACAAAAAGTTACTGGTGTGTTTGCTGACTGGAGTGATTATGCGGCTCAATCATTTTGATTTACAATTGCATCTTTGTCCTTGTAGAAATAACTCTGCAGCTGAACAACGGGAGATGGAAACGGATTAACCTTCCAACATGTGAATATAAGACGAGTTCTAGGGTGCAGGCCTTCGTCTGAGGTTAACACAAGGCTCCCGTTTCTATGAATACACAAAATTAAAGAGCATTCTCTTTTTTTCCCTTTCCTTTTCTTTTCTTTTGATCTGCCATGAAAAGGGAATTATCAGCAGCGTCTAAGCCTCAGTTTTATTTTCCTCTTGTGCATTTTGCATCATAAAGCATTTGAATCTGTTTGACATGTTCCAGGAGCTCTGAAGTAATCTTTGGTTGTCGCACGAAATAGACTGCAGGAAAATGAGAGGCGAGAGGTCATTCTGGAATGTAAAGTTTATGGGCCGTATTGCAAATACAAATGGCCTTTTTACTTTCCAGAAATAAACAGGTCTGTGTCTTCTCTTTGCATCTGAAAAGGCCATTCCCCTAGGCCAGCGGTTCTCAAACCTAGACAGGCACCAGAATCACAGATTGCTGGGCCCCGCCCCAGAGTTTCTGATTTAGTATCTCTGGATTAGGGCCTAGGAATTTGCATTTGCGACCAGTTCCAAGGTGATGCTTATGCTGTGGTCCAGAGAGCATCCTCTGACAATCACCATGCTCTGCTGACCTGAAGGTAGATAGAAAATCATTCTTCTCTCTCCAGCACATGAGACAAATAGATGGTTTCCCAGGTGCTGACGTTCCCATCACTTCATTACCACCTCCAGACGACATGTGACTTCAGAGGCTGGATGGTGGATTCAGCCGGCCTGGGCCGTGGGGATTTTTGTTGTCCCACTTAATCTGGTCATCTATTTCTAGTAAAAATTGTATAAATAAATGAAGACAACAAAATGAGAACAATCAAAGGCTATTTATTCAGAGCCTGCAAGGGAGTCAGCCACTATCACTTGTATTTAGAAGAGACTCAAAAACAGGCAGGAAACCAGGAAAGCTTTGTAGTGACAAGGGGGAGCCCTTAGGCGTGCCCTGCAGGAGGCTGTCCTAGTGGGGAAGTGGTGGCTGCGACAGGCTCACTAGAAGTCGGGCATCCCATGGGATTGCTTAAGGGAGCATGTTTGGATTTTTCTGATTGGTCCAAAGTTAGAAGCAGGGATAAATATTAAGGAAGTTGTTCATTATGAATCAAGTCCTGGCCAATTGCTGTAGGAGCTATTGTCTGTCTAGCTGGGCTGTTACTAGGGATAGTCTGACTTCCTATGAGCCTGGCTTACAGCAGGCTTGCTTCCCGGGCTGGTTATTGTAGATAGCGGGCTAGTCTCCTGGGCAGGTTGCTGCAGGCGTGGGTCAGAGTTCTACTTTTATATATGTCCATTTGTATATTCACACTCTCGGGATGCAAAGTAGATATTCCCTTTTTGCATCTTGCTAAATCCTTGGCACACTCCACATTGGCCAATTTTAATTAAACAATGACTGATCTTTATGAAGGGTCTGCCGTATAAAAAGTGTTATGTTAGGCACAAGAAGTTCTATAAGACACAGGCACCAGCTTCAGCGAGAAGCAGCCCACGTCATTTGGGCATCAAGAAGAAAGGTGGAGGCAGGTGTTGTTTGGAATATTTCAGCACATTCACTGTGGGGAGGAGGGGATGTCCAGGGTTCCTTTCCTTTCCTGGGTCAGGGAGCTTGGTCCCACATGAGAACATAGCTTTTTGTCTTGGCATCAGGAGTCGTCATGTGTTCTGCTCCGCAGAGTTGGGCCCCAGGGCTCTGCCTGCCGTCTCTGGTCACCTCTCCTGATAAGCCCCGGCTTCTCTGACGCAGGTGGATGCTCTGAAGGCCAAGCTGGCGGCCCAGGAAGTGGAGCTGAAACAGAAGAATGAAGATGCAGACAAACTGATCCAGGTGGTGGGCGTGGAAACGGAGAAGGTGAGCAGAGAGAAAGCCCTGGCGGACGAGGAGGAGCAGAGGGTGGCCCTCATGATGCTGGAGGTGAAGCAGAAGCAGAAGGACTGTGAGGAAGACCTGGCCAAGGCCGAGCCGGCGCTCACGGCAGCTCAGGCCGCTCTCAACACCCTCAACAAGGTAGGAGGACAGCAGCGGTGACTGCTTACCCCCCGGGACAGACCGGCCCAGAGATTGCCCAGCCCTGCTGTTCCTCAGAGATGCCAGGGCAAGATTGGGAGGGGTTAGGGCAGGCCCCAGCTGTCACTGGTTTATTCATTAAGCAAACGAACGTTTATTTAAACTATCAGGTAGGTTCCATGAGCTGCCAATGAAATCCCAGACACTTGACTCTTAGAGCCAACCGGTGCATGAGAGGTCAACCAGTCTAACCTCCTCACTTCACGGAGGAGAAAACCAAGACCCAGAGAGGAGGACTGACTTGTCATGAGTCACAGATTTAAATATTAGAGCCGGAACTTGAACTCACATCTGCATAATCCAATCCCAGAGACATTCCTACTATGGTAGCCCAGGGCCGTTTGCCCACTAGCTTCTATAGGACACATGAGCTGTTTAAAGCCCTTACCTTAAATGTGTGAGATATGAGAGTAAAATGAGGTGTTGGCTCCAAAATAGATATTTTTTTAAATCTACAAAATCAAAGGTAGTAAGTATTCAATTAAGTGGCAACAATATAACCGTGTGTCAACTAGATTCAACTCATGTACGTAATGTGGTGGGAGAAGCATGACTTGAGATGCACGCGTGGGGCAATTTTATTTTGATTCCCTTTAAATTTACTCTTGAGAGAAAGAGAAGGAGGGCAGGTGGATAGCTGCTTCTTTCTTTTCTCATTTTTCACAATTAACCATCTTTCCTATTTGGACAGCTGTGGTCGAGAGGCAAGGGTGGAAGGGAAAAAAAAGAGGGGCAGTCAGATTCATGTCATTATGAGTCGGCAACAGAGTTGGACCAAAAGCTGACCTTTTTTCTACTGGGATACCCTTGTAGGTTTTTTGGAGACTCCTCACCAGTCATTGGGGACCTCACCCTTACAGATTGTTTCTTCCTTCTCTGGAGAGTCTGGAAATACCCTTACCCTCTTCAAATGAACTACTTGGGCGGGATCTAAGACAACCTATGGCCGCTCAGTCATGCAGGTGGCTTGCCCCTGGTCCGCTGGGGACACCTGTCTCTCCTTTCCCCAAACAAGCTCTGAGAGTGTTGGCCACCCAAGGCAGCATTCTCTCCCTAGCTCCCTGTCTGGGGGCCAGCCAGCTGCTCTCGCACATCCTACATTTCTGGAGTGTGAGTTAGACCCCCATCCACTGTGTCACTCAGACTGTGGGGGAAACATGTGAAGCTCACTGATTAGCCTCCTTCTAGATTTTCTGTGAAAGGAGTAGCTGCCCCACATCCTCCCTTAAAGGCAGAGTGGGTGGGACTCACCAACAATGCTCACTAAAAGTTCCCTCATCATCTCCAACTTCCTCACTCCTTTATATCCCCAATGAGGGTGAAGGGTTTAAAAGTCAAAAATAAAGTCTTCTGAAAACTTCTTTAAATTAGTCCTGCATAGTCACCATGCAGCTCACACTTTGGAAGGCAGCATCTACTGGCTTAGTATCTCAGCAAAACTGAGATTAAACTAGGTACATTGTCAAATCCTCTTACTTATGGTTTTATATAAAAATTATGTTTAATGCAAGATGTGAGTGCATTTTAGTATTTTTATGATGTGGAGTGGGAGAACCCCTAAAAGTCCTTAAATGGGCCTCTGCCTCAACACAAACACAGGATTTCTCCTTTAGGAACTTGCCGTATTGCTCGGTAGGCCAGGAATTGGAGGCATGTCCCACCCACGCCACCACCTCTGCACCTTTCCGTACAGCCAGCCAAGCTCCTACCTGGCCCTCACAGCAGGCTGATTGCAACCTGCAGGCCTTTGCCCAAACTGTCCCAACCTCCTCACCATCCAAGACTCCTTCTCCTTTCATTTTATTCCACCTAAATCCTACCCATATTTCAAAACCAAACTTACATTCCAGATCAATCTCTTCTCTTTCTGATTTCCAGAACATGAAATATGAAACCATTTTATTTATACACTCCTTGCATCTTGTTCACTGATTATTTCTTGCCAAGAAGACTAATGTTTTTCATAAGGGCTTTTGACACAGCCTTTATATTTCCAAAGATGACCTGAGTCCAAATACTGGCTGTACTATTCACTAACCGTGTGGCTCTGGGAATGATTTTATCTTCTCTGAGCCTATGTTCCCTTATCTGTAAATTGAAAGTAATAGTAATATAGTCCCCATCACATTGTTATAAGGAGTGAATGAGATAATAGATGGTAGCTACTGGGTAAATATTTGTTGTTGTTGATGTTGTTGTTTATATTGTTATAATCAGTAATCACTTCGGTTTCCACAAAACTGGAAACAAAGTGAACACTCATAGATACCTTTGGTTAAGTTGTCAGTTGGTTAATTGATTGATTGATTGATTGAAATAAATATAGACGTGTAACCCAAGAAATGATGAGAAAGGATTTTGAAAATGGCCCTGGATTTGAAGTCTAGATAGCACTGCCACAAAGGAAGTGAAACCCGTTTCCAATGAGCATCTACTGCGTGCCAGGCAATATGATAGGTGCTTTCCTCTAGCTGCGTGTCTTGGCACAAGTCGCTGAAGTTCTTGGTCCCTCCGTTTATTTTCCCTATTACCAAGAAAGGGACAAACAGGAATTAACGGGATCTTTATCCGACGCCCCCATCCAATCTACTAGCAAATTACTTTCAAAATATAACCAGAATTCAAATGCTTTATCTCCTCTCCACTGTCACTGGGATCTAAGCCACCCTCATCTCTTCCTCAGCCTATTGCAGTAGCCTCTCAGCTGGTCTCTCTCCTTCCACCCTTGCTCCAACGCTGCCTTTACCCATGGGAGCGTCTGAGTAATCTTTGTTAAAGCAGAAGTTTGACCATGTTATCCCTCTGTCTAGAGGGATATCCCATCACAGACAGGATAAGATCCAAAGACATCATCGTGGCCTACAATGCCCTCCACAATCTTGCCTGTGCATCCCCTCCTACTGATCTGGTTACTACTCTTCTCTGGTCCTTCTGCTCCACCCGCGCCACCCTTCTTGCTGTGTCTCCAGCACTACAGGTGCAGTCCCGCCCAGGGATTGCTTCTGCATGGAATGTTCGTCCCACAGCTGCCCCCACGGTCCCCTGCTCTTCTTGTCTCAGGTCTTTGCCCCAAAAGTCACCTTACCGGGAATAAATAATAAAGGTTTCTGTTCATTTCAGGGGGAAAATTAAGGTATACAAGAATGAAAATATAATCCAAGGTGAACAATATTTATAATGATAATCATGTACATAACTGGATGTTAATTTAACTAAAAATTTGGCATGACCATTACAGAGGGGCCATTGAGAGGGAAAGGAGGTCAGAAGAAATAACAAAATATTCACACTTTATAGTAGGAAGACACTTGATAATGCCCAAAATGGAAAAAGTAGCAGCATCAGCATGTCCTTATTGATAAGGAGTGAAATCTAGAAGCAATGAAGGAAGAGATTGTGTAAGTGGTGGCTTCTGGGGAGCTGGAGTTGGGGTGAAGTGAACGTGAGTTTTGTTCCAAGCCTTATAGCTCTATCAGAGTTTGCAAACTATGTGCATGTATTATATTCACAGAAATAAAACTCAAAATTTTTCAATGGCTTGAGAGCACAGAAGGTGTAGCTAACTGCCTGGCCAGGTAGGAAATAGAAAAAGAAAGCCTAGGAAGCAAGGATGGGGACTTTCCTAGACGGAGAAGGTGGTGGAAAAGAATATCTTAGGATTGAATGGTCAGTGCAAAGAGCTGGATGCATGAACAGGTGTGGTGTGTCTGAGCCGCGGGTGCCTCAGAAGGTGATGTGGAGGAGAGGCTCTAGAGGTGAGTTGAGCAAGACCGTTAGCAGTCCCGTGGCATCACTAAGAAGTTGAACTGTAGCCCAGCGCTCACACTCCACAGGTTGCGACCAATTAATGGGCCTCAAACAGCATTTTGGGTTTTGTTGACGGGCTAGAACGGACCAGAGCGCACCACATGCAGTAAGGACAAATATTGATTCAGGAACCGAGGACTCCTGGACTATCCTCAAACCTTTCTGCAGTCACAGAACTCTGTTATTTAAAGATCATTTTCCTGTGTTCTCATCATTTTCAAAGTTAACAATAAATCTTTAGTTAACACATAAAGAATAGCTATAAATCACAGCTTGGTAGTAAGTCTCTGCACATTTTAAGTCTCCGTTTTGTCAGTTTTATTTTGTTTTTATAGATGAACTGAAATAAATCCAATATAAGTTTTTCTGCCTTAAATAGGAATGGTTTGTCTTGCAATTTTATTCCCCCCCTCAACATGCACACAAAGTTACTTGGAATTTTCTATTTATTCCACATGCATTTTTATAGTGAACAATTTTTTTTCTTATACAAATTGTAGGTAATAGCATTTTTATTATTAAAAATAATTCAAATAGTATAGATTATACAGGGTCAATATAAACCCACCCTTATTTTCCACTCCGGCCCTGGTTCTCTCCCAAAAGATAACTCCTATCTGGTTCTCTCCCAAAAGATAACTCCTATAATAATTTGGAGTATATCTATTCCAGCAATTTTTCTATGCATTTACATTTGTAATAATGCACATATAAAATATGTCTTAAATACAAATGGATAATACCAACTTACTTTCCTTCCTTTTTTATTGTATATATTTAAGATATATAACATCATGTTTTGATATACATATACATAATGAAATGATTACTACAGTCATATTACTACTAATATATCCGTCACCTCACATAGTTATATGTGTGTGTGTGTGTGTGTGTGTGTGTGTTTGGTAAGAGCACCTGAAATCTACTTTCTTCACAAATTTCCTGTACAAAATAATAAGTGTTAGTGAGGGTGTAGAGAAAAGGGAACCCTTATGCACTGTTTGGAGGGATGTAAATTGGTACAGCCATTGTGGAAAAGAGTATAGAAACTCCTCAAAACATTAAAAATAGAAATAGTATATGACCCAGCAACCCCTTTTTTGGGTATATACCCACAGGAAATGAAATCAATACCTTGTAGACATATCTGCACTCCCATGTTTATTGCAGCATCATTTACAATCATTCACTATAGCCAAGGTAGGGGAACAACCTAAGTATCCATCAAAGGAGGACTGGATAAAGAAATTGTGATGTGTGTGTGTGTGTGTGTGTTTGTGTGTGTACAAGTAGGCCCTAAATAGCAGAAGGAGAAAAGGTGATGTGAGATGGGGCCGTGAATCAGGGAATGAGGACAACCACTAGCAGCTGCTGGAAAGAACATGGAACAGATTCTCCACCAAAGCCTCCAGGAAGAAACCAGCCCTGCCAACCCTTTGATTTTAGGACTTTTGACTTCCAGAAGTGTAAGACAGTGAGCCCATGTTGGTTTGAGTCACTAAGTTTGTGATAATTTGTTACAGAAACAATAGGAAACTCTACAAATAATATGTACTTTTTTAATAGATCCTGCCAAATTTCTAACCAAGTTGGCTGTTTTTATTTATACTCATGAGTACTACTCTTCCCAAATCCTTGCCAATCTTAGATATTTCCAGTCATTTAAATTTTTCTCAATGAAATGGGTAAAAAATTCTCATCTTTATTTTAATTTGAAATGTTTTCATTCTAATGAGACTGAGCATCTTTTCAAATATTTAGATTTCCACTTCTGTCCACTATTGGTTCAGATTTTTGCCCATTTGCTTATAAGGTGGTTTTCTTCTTATTGATTTATACCTATTCTTTATAAATTAAATTTTTGCCATTAATCCCTTGGCGTATAAGTTGTAATGTTTTTTCCCAGTCTGTCATTTGCCTTTTAGCTTAACATTAACAAGTAATAGAAAAAATAGATTTGATAATCAAATAACATTGGGAATTCTAGGATAACAAAGTTGGACAGACTTCTTTCCTATGGGACTTCTCAGTGTCTTCATTATGTGATAAGCTCAGCACTAAAAGTGACAGATAGAGCACAAGAATATAAAACTTCAGATTAATCTAACTAATGAGTAGTGGTGTAAGACATCTACATAAAATACTAGTAATTGGCTCCAGCAATTTATTCAAACAACAATATGCTACCAACTGGTAAGGTTAACTCAGTATATAAGGCTATTTATATACCCATACCCAAACACACATCAAAGGAGAAAAGCTCATTAGTCACCTTGAGAAATGTCAAAATGGTATTTAACACAATACAACATCCATTTTTTACTAAAACTCTTAGTAAAATCAGAATAAAAGGATATTTGGGTATTTTGCTAGCAGATGCTAGCAATCCAAGAGCAAAACATCCCATCTAATGATGGAACACTAGAGGCATTGCCATTAAAATAGGAAAAGTACAGTGACAACCCCCTTCACTATAGAATTAAAATATTTGTCTTAGAGTCCTAGCCAATGCAATAATAAGTAAAAAATATTAATCACATAAATATCGCAAAATATCAGACAAATGTATCATTATTCATAGATGTTATAAAAATATAATAAAACAAATAAAAGGGAAGGTTATAAGGGCCCATTATAAAATAAATTACAAAATGCAATAGCTTTCCTAATATCCACAACAGCCAGTTAGGAAATATATTTTCAAAATAACAACCAAAACATAAGGTACAAATAAGTGTAAAAAAAATTGTTGAAACTGTGAAGAAAACTACACATCTTTATTGAAGAGTATAAAAAAAGAAGTGAATAAACAAATATATATACCAAGTTTGTGTACTGGAAGATTCAATTTTATAAGGATGTCACTGTTCCTCCAATTTGCTTGTAAGTTAAATACAAGTCTAATTGAACTCCAATTTGATTTTTGGTGTATTTGTCTCTAGTGTCATTAAAAGTTCCTATCATTTAATCATATTAAAGATTTAATAACCTAAACGTTCAACAATATGGAGTTGATTAAATAAATTATGCAATCTGAATGAGAGAAAACTATGCATTGTTTATTGAAAATCATATTCTACAAAAATAATTGACATGAGAAAGGTTTAAGTTATCATTTTCAGTGAAAAAGTAGGTTCAAAAATAGCATAAACAGTGATTGATATGTATATGTATGTATACATATATGTGTGCATACATATATACATATACATTATACGTGTTTGTGCATACATATAAATATATGCATATACATATATATAAAGATATGAGTGTATGTTTATATTATATATATACGACAAACTAACAGAGACAGGAAAAAGAAAGTTACTCAGTGAAACACACCAGGACATAGATAATGTTTTATTCTTGGATAGTAAAATCATGATTCTTGTTTCATCTTTATCTTTGCTGAATATTCTACAGTAAGTATGCACCCTTTTAATAAACGGACAAAATAGAATTCCTTTATAAAACAGTTAAGAATAAGAAAGAAATGAAACTGTAAAAGAGCTAGAAAACTTCTTATAAGTTTTCAGATTAATTTTTATGTATGTGAACGGTCTTTCTAAGCATAGAAACAAAGGAAAATATCACTTAGAGAAAGATTACTAGGTGTGACTAAATAAAAACTTTAAACGTCTATAGATCACTAAATACCATCCACAAAATTTTAAAAGACATTTGCAATATATAGGGAAAAAGAGTAAATATTCTTTTCATATAAAAAATTCTCACAAATTGTTTTTTATGCTGAAAATCTCCCATTTATTCCTCTCCCCTCCTCTCCTTGGCCCGCCCACCCTCTGCCCTTTCCTACTATTTTATCCCCGACCTGGGAGCCTCATGTGCTTGGACTGTATCAATGGCCGGCCTTTGCGCTCTAGCTTCCTGGACCGCTGGCCAAGCTGTGCGCCAGGAGCTAATGGCGGGGGAAGAGGGTGAGATCCAGCTATTCATTCCTTGGCTTCCCCTGCCCTCAGCCCAGGGTTACAGGTCCTGTGGGATTCCTCCCCGAGGGCTCTGTCCTTCTCCAGGTGTGGCCAGCCAGTCCTCCCTCGGGTCTCCTCCGGCCCAGGGATGGACATGGAGCCCCCCAGCTGCACCCCCAACGTTACTAGCCCAGGATAACACACTCGCTCTTGGGTCTCTTCAGTCTGCACTTTTATAACCAGTTCCTTTAGTTAGCTTTCCTCAAAAGGGCAGGTGTGTTGTGTCATCCTTTTGCCTGCAGGAGCGGTAACTCATACAGTAATCGAAAGGACAAAGACAAAGAGCCCAGTAGAAAGGTCGAGGACAAACCCTTCATAAAACAAGAAATTCAAATCACTTATAAACATGAAAAAAATATTTAGCATCACTAGTAATGCATGTGCACATATACATATATGAATTAAACCAATGTTGTGATCCCATTGTCACCCTATCAATTTCAAAAAAAATTTAAATACTATGCAATGTTGAAAGGATGGGAGTACCTATAGGCTCTCTCAAACACTGCTGATTGGAATTGAAATTTCTGGGAAATAATCTGACAGTGTGTACAAAGAACACTGAAAATGTTTCTACCCTTTGACCCAGCAAATCCACTTCTAGGAAAATTGTCCTAAAGAACTAATTTAAGAGTTTCAGAAAGATTTCTATAGAAAAATGTTCAGCAAAGCATTCTCCATAAGGTAAATTTTTAGAAATGACTTAGGTATCCAGAAATTAAATAAGTTTTAGATAAATTGTGGGTTGTCCATATACAGACTTTTAAAAAATCCTACTCGAGAAGAATGACTGGTAACTTTCTCTCACACCTCTTTTTAAAACTGTCGATAAGTTCTGCCTACACTATCTCCAAAATATGTCCCAAATCCAATCACTTCTCACCATCTGTGCTGCAAAAACTTTGGCCCAAGCCACCCTTTGCCCCCCCCCCCCCAGACAACCACACAACCTCCATAACTTCTCGCTCCAAATCCACCCAGCCCTGCCGCAGAGCGTCCACACTACAGCAAGCATGTCTCGGAGCATAAGCCACATCACTCCACTCCCTGCCTAAAGCCCTCCGTGGCTTCCCACTGAACTTAGAATAAAGTTCAAACTCCTCCCCGTGACCTCCGGAGCCCCTCCCGGTCTGGCCCTGAAGCTGCTCTCACGTCCGACACTCCCCTGACTGTCCTCTGCACCATGAGTCACGGCCCAGCTTGTTCCTGCCACTGTCCTTCGCACCCTTGACTCAGCAGCCTGGAACAGCCTCCTGCAGGTCTGTGGAGCTCTGTCCCTTCACTTAGGTCCCAGCTGAAATGTCAGCTTGTCACAGAGGCCTTCCCAGAGACTCCCCTACTAGCTGACGTGGTAGCATCACATCCCAAGAATTCTCTGTCTCATTAGCCCTGGTGGGTTGTTTTTTATTTTCCGCTATCCAAAATATCAAAGATTTATCTCTTTTTTCCTGTCTCCCTGACCCAAATGAGCAAAGGGATTTTACTTTCTTGTTTACTGCTGTATCCTCATCACTTAAAACAAACACCTGACTATACTAAATAAGTGCTTGTCCAGTGATGACTTTGCGCACACATTTATTCATTCATTTATTCGCTCAGCAAAGACTTATTGACTGCCCTCGTTGTGCTAGGCACTGCTCTGGGTGCGTGTGACACATTTATGAACAAAGATCCTGCCTCTCTAAAGGTTATGTTCTAGCAGAAGGAAAGTGCAAGAGAAAATAAGCATAATAAAAAGGCACAACGACAACGTGGTAGAACTCTGTGGGGCAGAGTGGGGAGGAACACCAAGGCGGGGCGTGCGGGAGGAAGCAGGCGGGAGGTGGAGGATGCAGCAGTAAAGGTGGGGATCCACGGAGGCCTTCTTGAGAAGGAGCAGTTGGAGGAAAGCTTGGAGAAGAATGAATTCATCAGTAGACACCTGGGGAGAACAGCGCAGGCCAAGGGCGCAGCTGGAACCGTAGCCCTAGGGCAGGAGTGGGTGGAGCCAAGCGAGCCTATATTGGCTCAGTCAGAACGCCTGCCTTCTCCTGAAACATGTTTCTTCCAGCTTCGTGCTTCTGCTAGTGCTAGAGTACCGCATCTGCCTGCCCCAAGGTGACTGGCTTGAGGATCCCTGCTGAACTAAGTGAGATCATTTCCTAGGGCTTTTTGAATTTTGACTTATGTTGGATTAAAAAGTCTCTTCCCGTTCTCTTCCTATCCAATCACCCAGCACACACATTGATGGGCGCTTACTGTGTAGCAGTTTCCCTTCTAGGCCCTGGGGCTCCCACGGTTAACAAGGTAGATGAGGGCCCTGCTGTCAGGAGGAGGAGGGTCGTGGTATGTCCACAAGGGAAGAGTGGTAGTCATTTCAAGTTCTCTGAAGGAAATCCTCATGGTGCTAGATGGGAAATGACTAAGAAGGGAAGGTTGGTGGGTTGATTCTTTTGGAATGGGGGGCATCTGAACTGAGACCCTGGCGGATGCAGAGGTATCAGCTTAGGAGCATGTGTGCTGGGCAGGGTCATGAGGTGGCAACGAGCTTGGCAAGTCAATACGCTGAGAGAGGGAGGTGATCGTGGCTAAGGCACAGTGAGGGAGAAGATGGCCCAAGGTCAAGAGTTAGGCCATGTGCCCTCCCACACAAAGAAACCAGAGTGTAGAAAGGAAACCCACACACAGGGAGACACAAAAGCAAAAGAAAGTCCACAGAGCCCTGCAGACATTTAAAACACGATTCCACTCATGCCTACGGTCAGCTCCACACAACCCTTCCCAGACACCTGAGCGAGAAAACCCCCTCTGTACTTCAGCGAGGTCTTCTGTCACTAAAACCAAGAGAGTCATGATTAATTTATAGATAGGTATGAATATGAAAAAGAGTAGAAGTAGCTACTGTACATTGAAACATTAGCAATGATATATCTGGGTTATAAAACTCATCTCTGTACATTGCTTAACTTATGCCATTTCACAGTTGTGGCTTTCTTTGTTTCTGTTTTTTTGTGTTTTCTCACGTTGCCCTCTTTCACCTCCGAGGGGCCACAACGACAGGTGTGCTGGTGTTCCTCACACCTTCGCTGCCCTTTTCTCCTGCCCTGCTAGGTTCGTCATGACCAAACGTGAAAACCATTGCAAAAGAAAATGGAGCATCTTCCTCGGTACTTCCGTTAGGGGTTGGAAATAATCCCTCTTGTTTATGGGTTTCCAGGCTCACAAACACCTCAAATTAATTTGGCACAAGGATCTACTCTTTAAAATCAACATTTCTGCTCACTTACAAAATTAGCCCTGAAAGCAAGTGATTTTGTAGTATTTTCAGAGCCCACAACTAAATTGGGGTTCCACTACCAAAGCAGGTAGCAGCAAACTTTTGCCAACAGGAAATGAAGGGGACTTGGGCACGGGTGTTTCCAGTGTGCTTTTCACAGATACTTCTTCTACCTGGGAGACACCCTAAGGCCAGTTGTTCGAACCACGACCAGGAGCCCCTCACACAGGAAACTCGTTTATACTGGCAGACGCCCCGTGGCTCTTGTCTGACCTGTCTGTATTTTGCCTGCCTGACCAGGGCTCTGACACTGGAAGGTCAACCTTGTGTTCTCCCCAGCACCCCAGGGAAAACCAGGTGTGGGGCAGCCCTGGGTTCTTCAGATGGAAGGCACAAATTCAACACACCTCCACCACAGGAAACAAGTTCAAAGATTTGTACTCACAGATGCTGCGTAGGGAGGGCTCCATGACTCAGGAGGACAGTCCTACATCCACAGGTCACACGAAAAAGAGTCAGGCAGGGAGAGGGAAAATCATGTGGCAACTAACATATGGGAATAAAGTGTGGGTCACTTTAAGTCCCCAGGGAAATTCCTGAATGGTCCATTTGGAGGAAGTGGCGGGCAAGCAGGCAGCCCAGTCTGCTAGGAGAGATGCCCCTGAGTTATCATCTCCGGCCACCGGCTTGAGCCATTTGGGAGTGGTGTAGAATTGGAAACTGTCCATGGTGACTGGGCCTTGCTTCCGGTATGAAAAAGTTAAACCTCTATTCAAAATGGATACTGGGGCAACAGAAAGTTGCATACGCATTCCCTACACGTGGTCATAGGCTTCTCATTGAATGCCATGGCAAGTCTTAAACCAACTTCATACGCATCTATGACACAGTTTCATTTACAGACTCATGGGTCCCCCGGCCCCCAATTTACAGATGAAGGAGGCAAGATCTGGAATGTCGAAGTGACTTTCCAAGATCAACTCTTTCAGCCGTCTCTTTCTGGAGCAAGCGCAACTTGGAGCGAAGGACGAGCCTGAGACCAGGCAGAGCAGCTGACTCACGGGCTGTACCTCGCTCTCCGTCTGACTTATTTCTTGGCAGAAAATGCTGCTTTGCTATCAGGACAGTCAAGTGTAGTTAGAACAAGCTCATGGAACAAAGCAGTTTAATTAAAGAAAAAAAAAATGAGTTGGGTTACAGTGCTATTCTCTTCAATCCAAGATGGAAATTAATTTATAATAACCTTATCTTTTATTCATGGCATGCTGCATATTTCAGAATATGTCGGCATCCTTATATTTTTCAGCTGAATGTGAAATAATTGTGTGTTTCTAATGGGCTGCGAGTCAGTGGAAGTGCTGAAAGAACAGAGCTGAGTCTTGGCTAACCATTCAGGGAAATCTGAAGCCACTGGGGAGTAGCTTTGGTTTCCTATTCATGAGTCATGATGTTTAAAATTCAGAGGGCTGCTGCCGGCTTCAAACAGCCCTTTCAGATTGATCACTCCACATCCTAACTCCATCAGTGGTCGAGGACAAAGGAAGCCCATTTGTTTTCCCCTAATGACCTCCTTCTCTTTTCGCAGACAAACCTGACGGAGCTGAAGTCGTTTGGTTCTCCGCCTCTGGCCGTCAGCAACGTCAGCGCTGCGGTGATGGTGCTCACGGCCCCCCGGGGCAAGGTGCCCAAGGACCGGAGCTGGAAGGCTGCCAAGGTCACCATGGCCAAAGTGGATGGCTTCCTGGACTCGCTGATCAACTTCGACAAAGAGCACATTCACGAGAACTGCCTCAAAGCCATCAGACCGTACCTGCAAGACCCCGAGTTCAATCCGGAGTTTGTGGCCACCAAGTCCTATGCGGCTGCCGGCCTCTGCTCTTGGGTCATCAACATTGTGAGGTTCTACGAGGTGTTCTGTGACGTGGAACCCAAGCGCCAAGCGTTGAGCAAAGCCACCTTGGACCTCACAGCTGCCCAGGAGAAGCTGGCAGCCATCAAAGCCAAGATCACTGTGAGTGAACCCAGAGCCCTGCCCCCATCCTGCTAGTTAGCCTCCAAGGCAGACAGCACTCTCCAGCCGTTACCCAATGCCTGATGTTATGGTTTTTAAAGAGATGTGGGAAAACCAAATTTTTATGCAAAATCTCCTCATTTTTCAATAGAGGCAGCTTTTCACATTTCTTTCTCAAACATCGTATAGGCCAAGCAAGACGGTTCCAATGGACCATTGGTTTACAGCTCTGGTCATAAAGAGTTTTCTCATTTTCCCCTGAGGGAAGAAAATATAACAGGCAGATACATATAATAGATGAACAATATTACCCATGGAGCCAACTGTCTTATTAGCCACAAATGAATTTAACATTTTTGCACATTTGATAGCGAAGAACAAAAGGTTAAAATTTTGAGATTCTTTTTTTTCCCCCTTTGAAATGTAGGTTTTAACTACCTTACTTCACCTTTTGTACCTACTCCACAATCAGTTCTAGCAACTGTCTCACTCTTAATAGCATGGACATGTGGGCATGTTTCATGGAAACTTTTATTAATAAATTACAAACTACAAATTACATATTGTGGTTTAGGTGGTGGTCTCTTGTCTGCAAATATAAACTTGTGAGAGTCATTAGCTTTTATAAACCCCATGTAGATGTTATTATTATATTGACTTCACTTGGCATTGGGGGATGGGAATGGTGATCTTGGGTTCACACATATTCGGAGAAAATATTTCCCTTGTCAACCTGAAATAATCCAAAGGGTCAGAATCCAGATTTAAAGAGTCTATTCAGGTAAAAAGCTGAGAAGAGCCATCCAGAAAACACAGACTCCAGAGAAATAGGGTCAGTGCTCCAAAATTAAAAGTTAGAGTCTTGCTTATCTAAGCAATAAATAAAGAAATTCAGTAGGATTATAACATTTTCTGTACAAGGCTGGTTTATGAGTTACAAGAATTTAGTTTGTTTTCTTTTCCATACAGCTTGTTTCCATTTCCTTCCCAATTTAAAAGAGTATGTTTAACATTCCATCTTAGACAATGTAATAGTCATGAAGTCTTTTTTGTGTGAGAATGGTAAGAGAGAAGTTAACTTATAAGTAAAACCAATCAACAGTGAAGAGGAAATGGGTCTTCCTTGGCACCCCTTAGTCATTTACAACATTTTACAAAACAATGTAGGTAAGGAAAAATGCTAATCTAATCAGAGAAACAAAAGTTTCTGCCTGTCCCATGACTCAGGTCCCATAATCACATCCCCATTTTAATGCTTGAAATATTTTTAAATTCCAACCACATAGATTTTGAATTACTTACTTTGACACCCTTAAACTTCACCTTTCTTATCAAAATGGATACCACCAAAGTGACAGGTAGAAATCAGAATCCTGGAGGAGAATGTGGCAGCTAAAAATTTGTCGGTCCACAGACAAATTTGTCAGGTCTAATCCAAGCTGTATAATACTTAGAAAGGTCTTTAAAACGCCCAAACTTCAGCTTACTGAAGTAGAATGGACACACAATAATAGTGCCTGCTTCATGGGACTGTTGTGAGGATTAAAAGATGTGCCACGTATAGAACTGGGGCCCAGAGCCCAGTCCACGATGCAGGAGCAGCAGGAACTAACTGCCCCCACTTCTCTGGGCTCGACTGTAACTACTCTGCCACTGCTGCCCCCCGCCCCGTCAACCGTGTGTGCAACCTCGTGCACGGACTCCATCACTGCTGTGATCAAGTTCAATCCAAAAAAAATTTCTGGATCTTTAAAATCTGCATGTGCATTCTAGGCAAATAAGATTCTTGCTGCAAATTTATTATGATGATACAGAGGGTTTTACAAATTGTGAAAGGTAAGATTATAGACGTGCCACATGCCTCATGCAACATGGATTTATTGATTGTTAGATTAAAATCTATGGCTAAAGGCTCTAGTTGAAAAGATCTTTGCAACCAATCTCTCTATTTAAAAAAGATAGTTTGGTAAAGCAACTCATCTCCTCTAAACGGCTTGCTTTATAAATCCAGATGTTCATGGACCAGTTTAGTTAAAACAGGTGATAATCACCATAACAATGGCCCCTTCAAAGAACACCAAGTACAAAACGCCATCACATCCCCATTCCTGTTTTTGAGGGGGGAAAATATTTCCCACTAATTTTCATATTCTTCTGTCTTTCCCAGAAAAGTGTAATAAGAACTACATTTCAAAGACTCTTGACTCAAGTTATTTTAACTAAAGGAACAGTTGGTGCAAAGGGAATGTTTTCAAAATGTTTATACCTTTTCAGTAGCCAACATTCACATGACGGGCCCACTCAACCTGTGAAAGCAATACGAATATCTTAAAAATACTTGGCTACCTTTGGAAGGCGCTTCATTTCTGCCAAAATATTTTCTTAAAAAATGTATTCTTGCTTTTAACAACCTCCTCTCCATCCTTTGCTTATACACATGCCTGTCAACATCCCAAGAATGTGGACACTCCCTACTAACAACAGAGGAGTTGGGCTAACACCCATCCCTAGCACGCAGGCCCTCCCAGGCAAGAAAGTTCTTCCCTCTACACTGCTGAGGCCTTTGCCAGCCTATTGCAGCCTCACATGCTCATGCTAATGCTCAAGCTTTCCTTTTAGGATCTTAGGGTAATCACAAGTAAACAATTTCATTTTCAAGATACATAAGGTGGAGGGGGTAGAGCATATTTCAAATCAGATTGTACAATATAATTTCAACTTAATTACTATACATAGAATAGAAATACATAAAAATGTTAACAGTAGTGGTTATCTTTGGGTGGTGGATTTTGGATGTTTTTTGTTGATTTATTTGATGATCTGTAGTTTCTTTTGTTCTATAATGAACATACATTAATGTTACAATTTATAAAAATAGTAGTAATAAGAACAAGTAAGGCATTTTCATTGAGTGTATAACCACACACAGAGTGAAATATCACATAGTAGAGAAAGACTCCTAATGAGAAAAAGCAATCCCTTTAATTCTGATATCTATTTCAACTGATGGTTGAGGCCACATCAGAGCCTGCTACCTAGAGGCTTAACTGTGTTTTATTTGGCCCACAGATACTATTTGCAAATGATTTAATTAATTGCCAATATTTAAAACAGCAGGAGCTCTTATGTAAAAATCTGATTTCTAGCCAGTCTAAAAATAATCAAAAGATTTCTGTATAACATTAATTGACCCTGGAGTTAAGTAGTAGCTTCCTATTCAAGCAGATGGCTTTGTGCATTTTGCCATAATCCCCACTAACTTTGATTTTTTTCAACACTAGACTCCGCTGACTAGTTTCCATTCTCTGCTTATTTGCATTTCTGACTTCTGCCCCTGTGCTATGCTGCTATCTCCATTTCTTGATGTATTAATATCTTATGGAGGCAGCTGACTTCCTGCTAGCTAGCTGAGGCTCTGAGTTGTCTATCCCCATGTCTTCCCAATATGGTTATGGTAACTAGTTTTAGTTGATATAACCTTTAGTTCTCGTTCCATCACATAGAGGTAGCTTCCTTGAAACCCTCAGCTTTTAAGATAAAGCTATTTATTACCCTTGCCTTCAGCCCTTCCCTCTTCCTTCTACCTCCCAACTTCTGTTATCATTACTTATCATACTTTTGCTTTGTATTAACATTTGCCAAGACTGAGAACATCCACATTCCCTTCTGTAGCTAAAATTGAGTGTCCCAGGCTCTGTCCATAGACTGATTCATAAAGCTGAAAAATCAATAAATTTCATTTCTATTCTGTGAACATGTCTATATTGTTCTTATCAGATTTAAGTGGTACACTGTAATTGCATTCCTTTTTCTATATAACCTCTTTTCCCCTGGAGTTTCCACCTTCTCTCTCTCTCTCTATTAGTTTCTTAGCCTCCATTGTTTTTAAACTCTCCATTCAATTCAGTATTCTATGAAGTCCTTTTTTGTCCCCCCAAGTCTTTCTCCCTTGTCCCTGGTTTAGAGCTCCCATCAGTACTGGAACATGAACACGAGTCACTGCTTTCTTGAGTCAGTTCCTGTGACTCCTGGACCCCACCTATGCCTACTTCTTTGTTGGTTTCTTCTTTTAGTTTGCTATGGCTCATTCTCAAATAACGTTCTCAGAAGTAAAGTAAGATGTAAATCTTCTCAATGATTATAGTCTAGAAATGTCTTTATTTTATTCTTAAACTGAACTAATAGTTTTGCTGAGTATTGAATTCTGAGTTGCTAACCTCTTTCCCATTGAACACTGAATGCTTTATGCTCTTGTCTGGTGAGAAGTGAACAGTCTGGGTCCCATTCCTTTGTCCATGCACTGTGTCCTCCCCTTTCTGGAAGCCTTTCAACCTATTCTTGATTCTTGGTGTCTGAAACTACATAGATGTGTGTAGCTGTCATTCTTTTTCTATTCATTATGCTTGACGTGCAAAGACTTAATGTCTTCAGCTCTGGAAAATTATTATTATGTTCTTTGGTAATATCCCTTCTGTTTTCTTTTTAATCTATTTCTGGAATGCATATCGGTTGAATGTTGGACCTCCTAGGTTGGTCCTCTGTTTTCTCACATCTTTTTGTCACTGTCCGTTTTCTTATCCTTTCATCTTTTAACCCTTCTCTTGAATATATTATTTTTTATATTAACAATAATGGTAATTTCCACAAGAGTTTTTTGTTCTCTCTTCTTTGTGAGAGCATCCTGTTCTTGTTTCATGGATGAAATATCTTGAGTCCTCCGAGAAACTAATTGTGAAGGGTTGTAACTTTGTTGTTGCTGTTGCTCTTTTTGTTGTTACTGAAATTCTCTCTCTTTTTCTCAAGTCATTTTTTTTCTTCTTGTTTCTCTTAATCTAGGCTTTCATTTAATGCCTTCTTATCCTTTCATGTTTACAAGAGTAGTAATCAAAAGCTAATCATAGCTCTGCAGGCAAAGGCAGAGCAGTTGACTGGTGGGATTTGTTGTCAAGACCCAATGAGTTATGTTGGATGCATCCTAAAGGCCAGAATGTGGCACCTTTTCTCTGCCTCTGTCAATTCTCTTTCCTGGTGACATAGGTGCCTGGTGGCATTGCATACTGGGCATGTGGATGGAGATATGGGGGCAGGGACAATAGGCTTCCAATTAACCCTCCTATTTTCAGCTTCCCCCTCAGTCAGACCTGACACTTTCACAATCTCCAGTTTATATGGTGCTCTGCAGGCCGATCAGCTTCCCCTTTGGTGAACTGTGGCCAACTCTGAGCTACAGCTCCCCCGCCCTGCTCCCACGGTCTCCACTCCTCCATAAATCTACTGTACTCCCTCACCCTCCAAATGGCCCTCACTAATTTGCTTGGTGTTATGGGCTTATGACTTTTTAATTACTTCATGTAATTTTATAGAAGTCTTGGGAAGTAGAAGAGGTGAGTGGGCACAGCCAGTCTGCCGTCATTAACTGATAACTCGCTGCCTGCTTTTGGAAACAATTTCTCTGTAAGAACCTGGCCCTAAATTGATTTATCTTGTGTCTTAGTGATGGCAGCCCCGATGCCAGGTATTGCATGCCAGGAGGTATATTTGGAGGTGTCTGTGGTATGTCCGTGTATGCAAATATATATTCTGAGGTCAACAAAAGCTATGTGCTTCAACTCTAAATTCTTAATGAATTTAGAAAAAATTGAAACTACATCTTTTTAAAAAATCTTCCTATTTGTGATAATGGGAGAGAATAGATGAGATTCAGTAAAACTTATCTTACACTTCCTGGCCCTTCGAGCCAGGGAGGGACTTGGGTTCTGGGCAGCCCAACCACAAACCAGCTGCAGCAGGTGCAGTCAGTCGTCCCCCCAGGCCCACCTGGGTTGCTGCTGACCTTTCCTGTGTTAACCCCAGGCTTTGATATGTTTTTGCTTCTAATAGCAGCCCCTACACTACTTTGTCAGGCTGCTGGAACCCATTTTTCCCAAACATAAGGAGAGGAAAATGTATGCACCCCTCCCCACCTCCCCATCTATCACACCTCATAGCCTTTAACCCCTCGACCCCTGAGATGCTGGAGCATAGAAGCTCAGCCCTCCCACCTTGGGTCGAGACATCTCTGGACTTCCACTCCACACTCCCCCTGCGGGACTAAGCTGAACGCCTCCCTAGGACTCTGCCTGAGATCACCCCTTCTTTGCTTCCTTTCCTTCCCAGCCTTGCTTTTTCCCCAGTCCCTTAGGGTGTCCCCACTGAGCACTTCCTTCAAAATCACCTCCAAGTGAATCCTCGTCTCGGAAGCACTGGGTGTGACTTTGGCTGAAATTACTAATGGTCTTTGTGTTCTTTCCCAAACAGCACCTTAACGAAAACCTGGCGAAGCTCACAGCCAAGTTTGAGAAAGCAACAGCGGACAAACTCAAATGTCAGCAAGAAGCCGAAACGACCGCAGGCACCATCTCCCTCGCCAACCGCCTGGTGAGTGTGAGCCTGGGCACCCGGGCTGTAATTATATTAGCTGCTCTTGTCAAGTGCCACAGAGGTGCAAAATGGATGAGCACAGCTCAGCACCTCTTTGACTTGGGGGGAAATATTAAAATGTGCTGGGGTGCAGGGATTGAGTCCTGAGAAAAGGGACTCAGGCTATGGCTGCCTGATCCAGTCAAAAGAGTTTTCTCCTAGAGATGGCTGGGAGGGTGAGAGCATGGGATCTATCAGGCAGCCCGTGCAAGACAAGACTGTGCTCACATGCATGGGTGTTGGCCAGAGGAAGCATTAAAAGACAAAGCTAGCATTTTGTAGGCAAACTGGGAAGTTCCTATCAATGCAATGCTTGATGGTAGGGGTGTGACAAAGACTAAGAACTGAGCTAGAAAAAGAAAAGAATGGGACCTGTTGGCCCCAAGAATTTCTGAACACACACACGTGCACACATACACATGTGTGCATGACATGTACAAAGGCTCTGGCTTTTCTGAGAAGACAAGTCTTCAGTCTGAAGATCTGAAGTGGGTATCTGTGTTATGGGTGTCCATCGTTACATAACAAATTACCCAAAACTTAAGTGATTTAACACAATTACCATTTCATTGTATCTGACAAGTCTGTGGGTCAGGAAATTGGGCAGGGCTTAGCTGGTCAGTTCTTCTGCTCCATGTGGTGATGACTGGGGCCACTCAGTGTTACTCAGCTGTGGCTAGGCTGAGCTGCAGGGTCCAAGGTGACTTCCTTCACGTGTCTGGCGCCTTGGCAGGCTTGGCCGGAAGGGAAGGCTCAGCTGGGCCTCCCTCCCTTTCCACGTAGTCTCAAGGTCTCTCCATGCAATCTCTCCAGCAGGATAGTCGGACGTCTTACATGGTGATTCAGGGCTCCAAGAGCAAGTGTTCCAAGAAACAGGTGGTGGAAATTCCCAATTTCTTAAGGTCTGGGACTGAAAACTGGCACAATGTCATTTCTGCTGTATTCTATAAGTCAAAGGAGTCACAAATTCAAGGGGAGGGAGCATAGACACCAACTCTTAATGACAGGAGTGTCAAAGAATTTGTGGCTTTTTTTACTTCTCCATGGCTTGTGTTTCTCATCACAAATGTCAGCTAAGATCCTGCAAACCAGAGTCCACTGGATGTGATTCCTCTTCAATCTGGAGTCTTTACAGCATCTTCCTCACCAGTGAAGGGAAGTGCAATCGATATTTACATTTATTCCAGCCACTGTTTGTTTATATGGTAAAGCCAGATTGTTAAATCTAGAAAGCAGTGAGTCATAGCTGTCACTGAACTACAGCCATGCTTTAGTGGAGAGAGGCCATGCATCAAGTGTGTCTGTGCAGCTGTTGTTGGACCAGCTGCTGCATAGTTTTGAGATGATCAGTTTATCCAAACAGTTTGGTTTGGAGACAGTGCCGCTGCCAGTGTGCAAGAAGCCCTCCAGACCCCCTAGCTGGCCTGTGTTCCATTCTGCTGCCTGCTTGGTTTCCAGACTTAGCGCAGCCTGCTCTGCCTGCCTGGAGAAATTTTGGAGTCGGTCCTCACAGGAGGTGGTGTGGGCTGGAGGCATCAGGATGCTCAGGCTATCAAACCTAGAGATGCTGGTGAGATGCTTGGTCTTTATGTCATCTAAAAATTCGTGTGGGAATGGCTGGTTTGGAAAATCCCTAGGGTCGCTCCCAGCTCTGATAGTCTATGATGCCATCATTCAAGGAAAGAATAAAAGAAAAGTCCTAACACAGAAGCTAAGCTTCACCATACGCCTAACAGTCCTCTGTAGAAAGGATGGCTCTCCTGCCAGGGTGAGTGTGCCCGGGGAGAGCTGTGCCAGCCCAGAGTGGGCTGGGCAATCAGGACTCGTGGAGCTTTGTACACGCCCACGTCCTTTCAGTACTTCTAACACTGCGTCTCAATTACCGTGTCTATCTCTCCGCCTGCCGTGAATATTTGTTCATAGTGGGCTTGATTTTATCTAATTTCATTTCCCCAGCATTAAGTGAGGAGAAGGGATAGGTGCTTAACTTTCTAACATGTTTTATGGACCAGGCATTGTGCTAAATGATTAACATGCATGACCAACTGCCCTTTGAGGTAGGTGGTATTCATCTCCACACGTAGAAAGGGTAGAGCCTGGAAGTGCGTGTTCCAAACCTGTCATCTTTCCCCAGCCCTCGCAACGTGTAGCACAGAGCAAGGCTTGTTTCTGCAATGCTGGCTGCAGCCAGTGCAAACCCCCACTGATCGAAAGGGCCCCATGAATGGTGTTCTGGGTCTTCCTGCCGCGAAACGTGCAATGCGCATTACCCGAGACGGAACCCGTGGCTCTGCCAGCAGTATGACAAGTCTTCTCTTCTCTGGCCCTTGAAATGGCAGGTTGGAGGACTCACTTCTGAAAACGTGAGGTGGGCAGAAACCGTGCAGAACTTCAAACAGCAGGAAAGGACGTTATGTGGAGACATTTTACTTACGACGGCTTTCATTTCCTACCTCGGCTTCTTCACAAAGAAATACCGGCAGAGCCTCATGGACGGCACCTGGAGACCCTATCTGAGCCAGCTGGAAGTACGTAAGGCCTGACTGTCTCCTGCCTGCAGCAGCCTGGGGCACCACTGAGATCTCATGACAATACTAGCCCAAAGCTCCTTGCGCCCTCTTGCGCACTCACACCCGCCACCCCCTGAGCACCAGGCGTGAGACTTGCACACCCACGTCCTTCCACTCCACCCCGCATTGCCACCCACTGCCCCTAGGCCTGAGGTCCCCCATCCCCGGGCCGAGGACTGGTACTGGTCCATGGCATGTTAGGGACTGGGCAGTAGAGCTCCGCCACCGCCAACCTCCATCCATGGAAAAATTGTCTTCCATCAAACTTGCGTGGGGGGATGCACAGCAGCAGGTGAGCAGTGGGCCAGCAAGAGGAGCTTCCTCTGCATCTACAGCCGCTCCCCATCACTGGCATCACCGCCCGAGCTCTACTTCCCCCCATCTCCCGTCCCCCACCAACCATGGAAACCAGTCTCTGGTGCCAAGACGGTTGGGAACTGCTGCCCTAGGCCACCCGAACACAGGATCTCACTTCTTAATGAGGCCCCCCATGGGGACGCTTGTCCTCTGCCCAGCAGGCTGATTCCTGCACTCCTGGAAGCTGGAAAACCCCGGGGAGACACCAAAAGAACCCTGTGCTTCTCTCTGCTCTCCCTGCTCCAAAGCCAGACGTCACAGGCGCAGTCGGGAGAAGTTCCCTTTTCCTGATTCTTCCTGGCACCTGTCCCTGGGCCCCAGAGCTGCACAGTTTGTGCCCACGACTCACAGATACCCCTGTGAAAGCAGCTCCATCTGCTTCCATCGTGCATGTTTTCACAAATAGCTACGCACGTGCTTCTCACCTGGGCTGTGCAGCTTGTCCTCTTTGATTTTACTCCCACCTCCTCCCTCAGCACCTCCCCCCACAAGCTAATGAAGTGGGGAAATACTAGTTCCCGATGAAAGGACATTCGAAGTTACACCTGGACCCTGTCATCAGAGGGAACCCCCTTGGCACGTTCACACCACTCGCAGGCAGCGGTCCACACACCCTCTCTGTGTATTCGGCGGGTCCTAGCACCCCAGTGTATGGGAGGCACGGGAGACAGTCAGGCCCAGGATGCCTTCAGCAAGTCCTCATCCAGTTGAGGAGATTCCGTTCCTAAAAGTCAGCTATGGTAAGAGTCAGCCCAAAAGTTCACAACGTAAAGTAAGGGCTGGATTCCAAAATCCTTGTGTAGGTGGATCCTTAGCATGCAAAACATACTTTGTATAGCCATGGTTGTTGTCCCAGATCCGCTCCTAAAATCCTACTTACCTGATGATTTGCTGAATGGTGGTTTAAAAACTGTCAGGGTACTAGTAAATAAACAAAAAATAAAGCTGCTATTTTATTCATCTTAACCACTTGTGGAAAAAGGAAATTGTTGAAAGAACCATCATTAACTGGGTGAACAGAGATGAAGGGAGCTTAGTAGCAGCTTAGTGAGGATTTTTCTGCCTTTGTTTGGGATTCTTAAGCATTTTTGTACCATGAACTTCTTTGGCAGTCTGGTAAAGCCTGTGATTTCTTCTCAGCATAATGTTTTTGATCATGTAAAATAGAATGCATACAATTACATAGGGAAAATTATATTTAAACACATTTCTGATCCCAAGGGGCTGATTTCCCTTTGGAGGTTGGTACTGGCCATCTGTGCCCTTAGCAGATACAATCAGAGGGACAGGAGGTGCACTGGAGACGTTTTCTTGAGGTAACTCGGCAAAACAAACCTCAGAGAGGAAAGAGATGAAGTGGTTGAAAGGGTATTTCAAAACATATGCTAAGCGGAAGTAGCCAGACGCAAAAGGTCACATATCATATGATTCTGTTTATATTAAATATCCGGGATAGGGAAACCCAGGGAGACAGAACACGTGATAGTAGTTTACAAGACCTGGAGATAGAAGGACACGGAGGGAGGGGTGTGGGGAACTGTTTAGTGAGTATGAAGTTTCCTTTTGGGGTAATGAGAATGTTTTGGAGCTAGACAGAGCTGATGGCCGCACAACATTGTGGATGTACTAACTGCCACTGAATTGTGCACTTCAAGATGGTTAATTTTATGTTGTGTGAATTTTACCTCAATTTGAAAAATAAATAATGAGTTACTAGTGCAAAAGATTGCTTGTAAAAGAGTTAAGTGAGCAGAGAGGCTATCGGAGAAGAAAAAGAAGGGTCTGGTGCACACACCGGAGCCCTGCAGGGGCACAGCAGTGGCCGGGCGGGGGTTGAGGAGGAGTCCTCAGGCCTGGTGGCACCAGCACACAGGTTTACAGGGAGGGGTCCTGCAAGTGACCGGGGAGTGGAGTGTTTGGGGGAGAGGAAAGGTAAGTCCCTTTCAGCCCTTTAAAGACTGGTGACATAGAAGAGAGGACAGAGCGGTTTGTGCAGACCGGTGCAGGCGGAGCAAACCCACGGGGCGTGGGGCCTGATGCCGGTGCTTGGGGCAGGCACGAGAAATGCAGAAATGTAGCGGAGAAGCAGCACTGTCGCCATAGGGGAGGGCATGCAGGAGGGTGTAGAGTAACACACAAATGATCCAGTAGAAACTTGATTTAGGGGAAGACACTGAAGAACAAAGAGCCGGTCATGCGGGCTGAATTTCTGCTGTCATTCACTTGTCAAGAGCAAAAAGACCATCAGGACTTTAACAGAACCTGCTTCCAGAAATAATCACACAGCTAGAAAAGCACTCTTCAGGGGGTGTTGATCTTGCTTTTAAATAAGTTATGCCATTTAGTGAAATCCTGTGTATTTCCCCCACCACGCTGAGAAAGTGCTCTTCCGTTCTGAGTGTGGAGTGGCCTTTCTTCTTCTCCAGGCTCCCATCCCAGTCACCCCGGCCCTGGACCCCCTGCGGATGTTGACAGACGACGCAGACGTGGCTGCCTGGCAGAACCAGGGCCTCCCTGCAGACCGCATGTCCGTGGAGAATGCCACCATCCTCGTCAACTGCGAGCGCTGGCCCCTCATGGTGGACCCCCAGCTACAAGGCATCAAATGGATCAAGAACAGATACGGCGAAGACCTCCGGGTCACCCAGGTTGGTCAGAAAGGGTAAGTGGCCGAGCACGAAAGTTCCCAACTTTGCCATTGGTGCAGGGAAAAAATAATATCGTGAGCAGATTTTAAGCCCCAGTGGAGTGTTTCTACCCTCCTGATCTCTCCATGAGACTTGTCTGTCCTCCCGCTTCAGGAAACTTCTCAATGGAGGGTGCCTGGACACTAAGTTTTTGCTTTTCTTTCTGGTAGGAATTGTGCACTGCAGCCTCTCAGCCCATTCGTGGGTCTTTTCTCCACCATCCCCAGTGTTCATTCTCCCATCTCTCCTTAAACACTGCCTGCATCCCAAAACCTCACGTCCCGTTGTCAGACAACTCTGTGTTTCACAATGCCTTCCTCGCTTTAGCCAAAAGTTACCTCCCTTAACAATCCTCCATCCACTGTTGCCACCTCTGCCCTCTGCCCTAGAGCCACACAGAACGAACTAAACTCCCCTCTCCTGAGGCACAGTGGGTATTTCAGCTGGTTGTGGAGCAGCTGAGTTAGCCATGAAATGTTCAGAGCCCTTGGTACCTGCCAGGCGGCTTTGTACACGCAAGATGGGGAAGTCACGTCATGCAGTGACATGAATGTGGACAGAGCGTCTGGCCAGTCCCACCCTGCTTCACCCACCTGGGCCTCAGTGTCTCTCACCCATGGCTTCATCACCCTTCGCAGCTTAGCTTTGTCGTCTCAGCACTCGTCTCTCGGTCGGTGCCATTGGGACACGTGGGGAAAGAGGAAGCAGCAGAAAGGGAGAGGACGAGAGGCTGACATTTATTAGGGGGCTGGGATGTGTCACTCTTGGCGTTAGGGGGTTTGTGCCGCGTGATTTCCTGAGTCCACAAAGCCAATAAGGTCAGTGTTACTGGTTCCATTTCACATTGGAGGAAACTGAGGTTTGCAGAAGTTAATCAATTTCCCCGACAGTATACCATTTTAAAAGCGATGGAAATTTTGCACTCACGGTCATAGCAGCATTACAATAGCCAAAAGGTGGAAGCAACCAAAGTTTCCACCGGCAGATGAGTGGATAAACACGACGTGGTGTACACATGCAATGGAATATTATTCAGTCTTAAAAGGAAGAAAATTCTGAAAAAGAATTTTCAGAATTCTGAAAAAGAAAATCCTGCCACAGTATGGGTGAATGTTAAAGATATTTTGCTTACAGAAATAAGCCAATGACAAGAAGATAAACACTGTAGGATTCCTCTCATCCGAGATACCTAGGGCAGTCACATTCCTAGAGACAGAAAGCAGGATGGTGGTTGCCAGAGCCTGGGGAGGGGAGGGAGATAGGGAGTTAATGTTTAGCGGGGACAGAGTTTCCATCTTGCAAGAACAATTCTGTGAAGGTGTGGTGATGATGGGTGCACAACAGTGTGAATGCCACTGAGCTATGCATTTAACAATGGTTACGATCATAAATTTTATATGTATTTTACTATAATTAAAAATACATTAATTAATAAATTTAAAGAAATGATGGAGACAATATTTTTGAACCCAGGTCATCCTTACTTAGAAACCTGAGATTTATCCTTCTTACAGAGTGAGTTTTGTTGAGAAACGAATGCAGAGTTATGACATGATATATTTTTATCTTCATCTTCAGTCACAGAGTGATCTAACCCTGGCCTTCTCCCCAAACTTTGTTTAGAATATTCCTTTATAATTCACTAATGAATATATTTTAGACAGATGTGCGTGTCTTTTTGCTCATTGCTATATCTATTGTACCAAACCTGACACATTCTAGGCCTTCCATAAATATTTGTTCAATTAACTTTTCTATTGGGTGGTTTTCTAGATTTGTTGTATGTTACTTGAATACCAATTTTGTGTTATGTATATTAATATTATGTTTGGTCTTCTTTCGTCACATGAATGAAAATGAGTGTTCACGTGTCTCATTTGCCTTTTCATTTTATTTGTGGGGTTTGACATGCTACAGTTCATTTTATTTTAGCTGTTATTTGATCTGAATTGTCACCTATTTCATCTCTAGATAATGCTTAGAGAAGTCTTTCTTCTCCAGGAATTATTTAAATATTCACCTACATTTTTAGTTTTGTATGAGTTTTCTTTTTACATTGAAATCCAATCAACCTAAATAGATTTCAAGCTACTCTATGAGGTACAGACCAATTTTCCAAGTGGTTAGCTATTGCTCCAATGCCATCTATTAAATTTTCTATCCTTACCTTGATTAATTAGAGATGCCACTTTGCTATATATTAAATTATTTTATTAAATAGGGGTTTTATTCTTTTCTGTTTGTCTAATACTGTGCCAGCCTGTAATTATTTAGCTTCATATTTAGTAACATTTATTGTAGTATTTCACATTACAAAACTAATGTATCATCATTGTAAAGAAAAGTGGAGGGGGAAGAGTTACAAGAAAAACAAATAAGAACTTCTATAATTCATCGTTCAAAAACATTGCTAACTTTTTGGTATATGATGTCCTTTAAGACATCTTTCTACACACCTGTACTGCTGAAGTCATATAAAATATTTCATACTGATAGTATGAGTCCCTCCTCTTCCTCACTATCATTTTTTCCCTTTATCATCCTCAGGATATTATTTTAGGTTAACTTTAAGATCTTTGGTCAAGTTCAGTTATTTTTTGTGAGAACTGTATTACATCAAACTTATAAAATGATTTAGGGAAAACTGACCTATTTACATGTTTATTAAACTCTATATAACATTAAAAAGTTAAAAGTAAGCTAGATCTTTGTTAACGGATTGCTAAATTAAGGTGTATCAGTATGGTCTACTACCCAGTCATTACAAATTGTATGAAAGAATATTTAATCACATGGGGTAATGTTTACATTTCATGTACAAAAACCAGGTTATACAAGGTGCCATATGAATCCAATAATATAAAAACTAAATTGAAAATATAATCTATCCAAATAGACACATTAAACATCAAAATGTTAATGACAGACGGAGGGTTTATGGTTAATTTTCATGTTTTTTTTATGTATTTTGTAATTTCTCCCTATTTTTAGAAATGTATAAAATCACATGAATATGACTTTAAATAGAAAAAAAAAAAACAGTGGCCACTGAAGACATTCCATATAGCTGTGCTTCTGCGTTTACCACTGCGCCTTAGAGGCCACGGTTGTCTTGTTAAATTGCTTCTGAATGCGCACCTCGCCCCAGGCCAGACGGCCTGACTCCTGCTCGCTTCCCCAGCTACCTGCAGACCATCGAGCGCGCCCTGGAAGCTGGAGACGCGGTGCTGATTGAAAACCTGGAGGAGTCCATTGATCCTGTGCTGGGGCCCCTGCTTGGGAGGGAAGTCATTAAAAAAGGACGGTAAGACGCAGCTGTGCTGCTGACCCTCTGTGAGGAACCGGTCCCCGGTCCCGGTTAGACCCGTGGAGAGGTCTGCTCTGCCCAGAGTCTCCTCCTCGGCTCAGGTCGGGCTGCCCCCTGCCCCTGCCCTTCTCTCCTCCAGCGGGAGGCCACGTAGCAGCCCTGGGCTCCCAGAGAAAGTTTCCTGGAATGACTTTGCCTCGTCAGTCCAGGTCCTCACTGACTTCCTTTTAAATGGCCACAGGGAACAATTTGGAAGGAACTTAAGAAGGAAAGTGGTCCAAAAGCTGACTGACTGTTAAGCATGAGCGTTTTATCCGAGCCAGTTGTCTGAATTCCGAGAACTCGGCTCCTTGTCAACTTGATGAGCCTCTGCTACTTTGGGTGCTGGGGCGTGATCAGGGCAAGAAAAATGAGAGGGAGGAGAAGGGCACTCGGCTCACACGATAGGGAGCCATGATTGTCATGAAGGCTGCCTGACACAGGAGTCTCACCTGCTGCCCAGGCCATAAATTGTCCTTACGTGTCCTTAGGTTGTGCTCATTTACTTGTCTAATCATTTTCTCCCATAGAAGTCATTCCCCTCTCAGCCACCAGAAAAAGTAAGCCTTACTGCTAGCCTGTAAAGCACCTTTGTGCAAACTACAGGAAGTTTCTCCTTCCTCCAAACGCTTCACTGCCATCTGCTGGAAATTTTTCGTAATATATAATGCTAATCTCCAGCGACATGATGGCAGTGGCTCTCTCTAGAGCTGCACAGTGCAGAAGTGAACATGGTGGCCGAGGGAGAGTCCAGCCCCCTGCACCCGTTTCCCACATCAGGACAAAGAAGGATGCTGGGGCTCACGCTAGACATGCTTAGGAGGAATCCATCTGAATGCGGCAATACTGTTTGCTATGATCTCGCAAAAACAAATTCTAGACTCTGTCCCTGACCAAATCTTGCAGGAAGGCCTCCACCTTCACGTGAGCCTTTCTGTTCCAGATTCATTAAAATTGGAGACAAAGAATGCGACTACAATCCCAAGTTCCGGCTCATCCTGCACACCAAGCTGGCCAATCCCCACTACCAGCCCGAGCTGCAGGCCCAGGCCACTCTGATCAACTTCACTGTGACCAGGGATGGCCTGGAGGACCAGCTGCTGGCTGCCGTGGTCAGCATGGAGAGGCCGGACCTGGAGCAGCTGAAGGTGCGTCGGGTATTCGCTGAGGACGGGAGGAAGAAAAGGCTCTGCTGCTAGATCCTGCAGGGCACCCCACCCTGGGAGAGGTGGGAGGGGCTTTTTTCCTGGGGTTGAGTAGGGTGGGCTCTGCCGGACCTTGGAAGAATGCCAACCCTGTCTAGCCACCTGGGAACACCGCGCTGGGAAAAGGAGGAGGGGGCGAGTCAAAGAACAGAAGCAAAAGACAGGTGGGAGAATGGACACTTCTACGGCCGAGAGCAGGGCCTGGCGCAGAGCTACAACCATGAGGGCCTCTGAGATCACACGCGTGCACACACGTGCGCTTGCCCACGTCCAGAGCTCAGTGGAATGGAATTCTGCAAGGATAACTGAAATGGGTTCAACCATTCTCGGGCCGTGTCTTAGTCATCTCAGGCTGCCACAACAAAATACCCTAGGCCAGGTGACTTAAACAACAGACATTTATTTCTCACAATTCTAGAGGCTGGGAGTCTGAGATCAGGGTGCTGGCATGGTTGGTTTCTGGTGAGGCCTCTCTTCCTGGTTGGCAGGTGGCCACCTTCTCGCCGTGTCCTCACATGACCTCTTTTGAGTATGCGTGAAGAGATGGAGGGCACTGATCCCATTGGCCCAGGGCTCCCCCCTTATGACCTCATTTAACCTTAATCACCTCCGTAAAGGCCCCATTTGCAATACAGTCATGTAGGGAGTTAGGGCTTCAATGTATGAATTTTGGGAGAGCACAATTCAGTCCATAGCAGATAACATGCTGTTTGTCCTGTCTTTAAACATGCTTATTTGAGCTCAAAATTCCCATGCATGTGAAATTGAGTTCAGGGTTCCCTGGGGCTGTGCTTCCTGCCATCATTCATTCATTGCACAGCTACCTGTGGAGCGCCAGCTAACAGGCAAGATTACAGGTACGGAGGATTCAGCAGTGAACGAGGAACGCCATGTCCCTGCCCGCATGGAACCTGCAGTCTAGTGGAGGAACATGGGAAATAGGAATGTAAACAAATAAATAATGTCATTCAGGTAGCAGTAAAAATTTTTAAGAAAATAAAACAGGGTGGTACCAGAAAGCTAGAGGGCCAATTTAAACTGTGGTGGTGAGAAAAAGATTCTATGAGGAGTTGGCACCTGAGCTAATTCCTAAATAACTTTAAAACCTCTGTGGGCAGGGAGCATTCTCAGCAGAGAGAACATCAAATCCTAGTGCTAAGACAGGATTGAGATATGTGTTTTTAAAACACAGAAGATAGGCCAGGGTGGCCGTAGCTGGAGCTTTCAATGGGAAAGTTGTTTTTTCCACAGATCCGAAGGCTGTACAAGGGCAAAGAAACTACGGCCTCCTGAAGTTAACTCCCCACCCCCCAAAATAAAAACACAAAGTGTCCAGTGCTTTAGGGTGCGGAACCAACACTCAGAAAGGGAAGATGGGGTGTGATCTGCTTGGGTACCAGCACCCCGCTCCAGCCAGCCTTGGGGAAGCCTCCTTGCAATGATTTTGTCTAAACTGTAACAAGCCTGTTTCTGCTGATTTTTTTTCCCTGAAAAAACAATAATTCATAAGAGAGCTGTTCATCTGGGAGCAGTCAAGTGGCGATAGAGAAGACCCTCCAGAGAACTAGAACTAGACCCTACCCTCTAGTCACAGAAATAAGTGCCATTTAGTGAACGCCGACTGTGCCAGTGCTCTGCTAAGCACAGCACAAAAGTCCTGTGAGTAGGACCTGGAAGTGTAAAGAGGGTAATTGGCCCAAGGTCCCGTGCCTGGCATATGGCGCAGTCGGGCTTTGACTCATCTGCTGCCTCTTCTGCTCGTGGTCTCAAGCGCTCTGCTTTTCTGCCTCCAGTTGCTAGCTCTAAGGGAAGGGACTCTGGCCCCATACACATTTCTTCATTCAGACCGATCCCAAGAGTTGGGTGCTTTGGGCATCTAAACCTGACTCCTTCTTGCTTGATATTTGCAGTCTGATCTCACGAAACAGCAGAATGGATTCAAAATCACCCTCAAAACGCTGGAAGACAATCTGCTTTCTCGCCTCTCCTCAGCATCTGGGAACTTCCTGGGAGAAACCGCCTTGGTGGAGAGCCTCGAGGTCACCAAGCAGACTGCCGCAGAGATTGAGAAAAAGGCAAGGCTCCGCTGGCTACTCCAGGAATGCAGGGAGGCTGGGGTCCTCCTACCATGTCCTCTCCTCTTTGTCCCTGAGTCTAACTTTTAGAAAAAAGAAGTTAGAGTAACAGATGGCTTTTCCATCTTAGCAAGTTTCTTCTAGAAAGTCCACTTAGGCAGGATTCCTGAAATGACTGTCCCCCTGATTATGGAGTTCCCACCTTTTGGGAAATACTTTTGACATTTCAACCCCACAGACATTCAATGAGCCCTTAAGTCTGAGCAGAGCCCGGTATTCTGTGCAGGGAGTGGCGGCTCAGACTCGATACCTCAGATAGTGGTGGAACTGCCCTGGAGCTCAGGAATCATGTTGCCGTGAAGGTTGACTGGTTTGGGCATGACTGCATCCTGAGAAAGCCCACTGGACTGCAAAAACATCACTCACAAGTCTGATTTTAATGAGAAAACTTCAATGAGTTCCTGGGACACTCGGCTCTCAAAAACTGTATCATCTTGGGAAACAATTATGGTACAACATATAGCTTTCTTCCTTTATATTTCACAATGTTCCCCTTGTGGGGACGCGCAAGATGAGACTTGACGGGGAAGGGCCCCAAGCCCTGGCTCCCTCCCTGCAGACTGCCAGACCTACACAGGGCCCCCTGCAGTCTTAGTCCTGCTCTCAGATCAGAAGAATAGTTAAGATGCTGGTTCTGAGCAGGAGAGAGCGTATCTGTAACAGCGTCCAAGAGCAATATACCTTTGAGGGATATGTTAATTGCTAGATTATTGGGATTTGTCCAAATACAAAAGACCTTGTTCCAGGTCAGGACAAGGTAGGAAATGTGAAAAGTAATGATGGACGAGGCAGATAAACCATGTCATGCCCACTCTGGGATAACAGACAACTCAGGACGGAAGAGAGGAAGGTGCAACCTAGCACTGGCTCAGCAGCTTCTGCGGGACCACCAGGTTTTACCGCCAGCTACGCATAGCTTCCGTATCTCTAGATGGGGCATGCGGAGTGTGGAAAGGAGGTATGGCAGAAGTTCCGCTGTGCTGGGCAGGAGAGACGGGGACAGAACCCCACTCATGTAGAGGGAGCAGGTCAGAGGATGGGCTCACCCACATGGATCTCGTCTCCCCGCCTCCTCCTCCCTTCTCTCTTCACCCTTTTCTTCAAGATCAGTGAACACTTACCGAGCAGCTGCTCTGTGCCAAGGGATGCATGAAGCTTCTTTTTTTCCCCTTTTATTGTTCCTTTTCTTTGGGTCTTCTTTCTCTTTCTCACTCATTCATGAATGAGAATGAATACTTATTTGGAGGCTACTATATTCCAAGGTCTATGATGGAAGTTGGGGATACAACAAGGAACTTGCCAGAATCCCAGTCTTCCAGGACCAGGCCCTCTACGGGAGAAAGACGAGAAAACAGACAGTTAGAAAACAGGGACGAGGCCCGAGGCGGCAGGTGCACAGGGAGCCCCGAGCGCACAAAGGAGGCTCACTCAACCCACGCCGGGCGGGAAGGAGGGGGATGCTTCCCATTAGTGCTAGTGTCACTGGAACATAGAGTAGGGGAGGGGCGCTGGAAGTGGCCCCTGGAGAGGACCCGTGAAAGGTGGCCTGAGTTTCCACTGCGAAGGGCTTTGTAAAGCATGCTGCTCCGATGGCAGTTGGAGATCATTAAAGAGTTTGGGACATTTTTTCCTTGTAGACAGGACAGTAACATGGCAAGATCTGTGCTGTAGAAAGACCTGCTACCATCTGTAAGAGAGATTGATAGTTCAGGAGTCAGAGAAAATAACAGGAGGTGCATGAATTCAAATTACAGGTGACAGTGTACTGAGTTACGGGAGTGGCAGTGGTGGCAGAAGGGAGTGGGCAAATTCAAGAGCTATTAAGGAAGTAGAATTGAAAAATTTGCTGATTGGTATGATTGCATTTGGATAAAGGAGCAGTCAAGGAAGATACTCTGGTTCCTGGATTAAACATCTGGGCAGATAATGGTACCAATCTCTGAAAGAAGGTGAGCAAAAGTGGCTTTGGGGTGAGAAGAAATGGTGGTTTTAGTTCGTGTTATGTTGAGTTTGGAATGCCTTTGAGACATTCACATGAAAATGTCCTGTAGATTTTTGGATATATGGTCTTGAGTGGCTTTAGGGTCCTGAGAGTCACCAACAAGCAGTTGACAATTGAACTCTTGGGAGTGGATAAAGTCACCTAGGAGAGGTGTATGCAATAATAAGACTGAGAATAGAGCACTGGGGACCACTGATACGTTTTAAGAGAAGTACAGATGCGCAGCATGGAGTAGGGCAGAAATGAGAAGAAAGGCAAGTAAATAAGGTATGATAAAAGAGAGCATTTCAAGAAGAAAGGATGGCAGTGGTGCTGAATGCTACTGAGAACTCAAATAATATATGGCTGAGATGTGGCCATTGAATTTTGCAAAAAGGAGTTATTAATGATCTTAAAAAGAATGGTTTTGGGGAAGTAATGGAAGCAGAACCAGATTGCATTAGAATGAGAGTTGAGAAAGTAAAACTACGAAATGGTAGAGAGAAAGGGCTGGACTTTAAGGAGGTCAGGGGATCTTTGGAGGCTTTTTCCCCTGAGACGGGAGAGACCTGAGCATGCTAAGATAGGGCTGGGAAGATGCATGGATTATAAAGGAAAAGGGAAAAGGGTAGTTGAGGAGAGGATTTGAATTTACAGGAATGGGAGTGAATGGTCGATACACTTTGTTAGGGGACTATAATTCAGGTGACAGATAAGCTTATCTTTAGAGAGATGGAGAGTCCGTTCCCAAGGCGATAGGGAATAGAGGGCAAACAAGAGTCTAGAAATGGTTCATGGGTCCATGTGTGCAGCTGGGGTAGAACAGACAATTAACAGGATGAAGGGAGAAGCATAAATTAAGGTAATTCCTTTCTAGTGGTCTCTATTAATATATAATCTGTGAACACGTGAGTCAAGTTCACCTGCAGAGAGTGAGGGAATAGTGGTGAGGTAGGCGTCTGGGGGAGGGGGTGAAGGTTTACAATAGTTGTGGAAAACGGGAATAAAATTGGATTAGAGTCATGGAGATTAATGAACAGCATTAAAGACTCAGGTGAGGTTGACGACTATGAACCTATCATAACACCAATCAGAACAATTACATGAATTTTATTCAGTTCCACCCACTTCAGAGAATTTTTGCCTTTTAACTACTGAACTTAACAAATTTACATTTATTAACATTATTGATAAGTTGAATTTTTTCTACTATCTTAATTTGTATTTTCTATTAACTGTGCTTTTTTTTTCTCCTTTCTTGATTTTTCTTGATTTTCCTATATCCCTCTTTTTTATGCTTTGTGGATTTTAATGCTATTCACACTTTTATTAATTAACCTTGACTTACTCATATATTAAAAACCTATTTCATTTTATGTATGAGGTATGTATATATGTGTGTATATGTATATATAAAACAAAATCTAAAATTAAGCGATATATCTAGGCTGTTCCCAAACAATGTGAGGACTTTAGAATACTTTAATACTTTAACCATGATCATTCCCTCTCATTTTCTGTTATTGTTTTATAAAATACCTTATGATGTTGTTGCTACTAAGAATCTGCTTTCAGTCTAACTACGATTCCTTTATAGGTACTTTGTCTTTTCTTTCCAGTCATTTTTAGCCATTTTCTCTTCATCTTTGATACTCCGAAATCTTACTACTTAGTGAGTATTTACCTTTTATGTATTATTCTTAAGAGTGATAAGCTTCTTCAAAGTAAGAGCTCTGTCCTTTCAACAACTTTGAAAAATTCTTAACTATGATAGCTTCAAATATTGCCTCCCCTTCATTCTCTCTAGTCTCTGCTTTATTTCTGTTCGATGTGTTTTAAATCTCATTCTATCCACCGAGCCTCAAAACCTCTTTTATAAATGTTCCATCTTTGTCTCTTTCTGAGCTGCTTCTGTAACAATTTCCTCAGATCTCTCTTAGTTTGCTTATTTTCTTTTCAACTCTAGTCTACCATTTGGCCTGTATACTTTTTTCATTTAAATAACTATATTCTTATTCTTAGAAGTTCTAGTTAGTTCTTTTTCAGGTATGCCTGTGTTATAATGTCCTTGTTTTAGACATTCTTTTATATCTACCGCTCTTAGACATACTTAATGGTGAGCTTTAGGTTGTTCAATTGCCTTCAATTCTTGGGATGTTAATCCTTCTGGAGCTTTTTGGTTTTGTATTTTTTGTTTGTTTGTTTTTTGTCTTTTGTTTTTGTTTTTGGAAGTGGTCTTGTAATCGTCCCCTTTGGTAACACTTCCTCCCACAGTTTGTAATTGTTTACTAAGAGATCATCTTCAATAGCAGTGATTGCCTTTTCCTGTGGTATTCCCACAAGTTATCAGTAGTTTCGTTCTATGTCAGAGCATAAGGGCAGAGCATATTGAGGTTTGTATTTAGTGGCACGTTTTAACAGAAATCTCTCTCCGGATGCTCAGGTCTCTTGTCTTATTTTTACTTGTGATAAGAAATTTTCTGAAGAAAGAATATTCCACTGAAAGAGATCTTCTTTGTGAATTTGCATACCAGCCATCTCAAAAAAATTAAGAAAAAAGAAAATTATACTATGCTGCTTTCTCTGAATTTCCACTGCTTGACATTCTTTCTAGTTCATTTTCAAGTCACATATATTTTCTGCTTTTCCATGAAATCTTTCTCATTAGAGATGGAGATTGGAGACTTGCATGGCTCACACTTCCCAGCTGGAAGAAATGACACCCTCACCCTTGTGAAGAGCTAGACGTGTGCTGTCTCCTTGCTCACTCGAGCTCTGTTAAGGAATGACGTAGCCTTTCAACCCTCTGCCCACTATCCCCAGCCCAATTCACTCCACCCCGTGTGCAGACACGTGTCTACTCACACGGAGAGGCCAAAGTAACTCAGGAAGCCCTGGTAGGTGTAAACAGTGGACTATTTATTCTTCCCACAGGTGCAGGAGGCCAAGGTCACTGAAGTGAAGATCAACGAGGCCCGGGAGCACTACCGGCCGGCTGCTGCCCGAGCATCTCTGCTCTACTTCATCATGAACGACCTCAGCAAGATCCACCCAATGTACCAGTTTTCTCTCAAGGTGACTTACGCCTGAAGTTTCCACATAACCATAGTAAAGCAGTATGACATTGCTGACGCAGCTCTCCATGAGAGCCCACCCATATGCTTCATTAGCTGTGGCAGATCTATGAGATCAAAGCCCGGAGAGCAGCTACGTTACCTTTAGACCTGTATTACCATCCTCATCTCTGTAACTGGGTCTTACATGACTCACTGGTAACTTTGGCTGGAACTCTGGGCCACCACAGCAAGTCTCGGCCTCATTCATTTAGTAAGCACACACGATGTGTTTATTGACTGTATGGAAGAGAATACCAAAGAAATATAACAAGTGATCCCCATCCCCAAAGAACTTAAAGTAAAATAGAGACAATCAAATGTGAATGTCATTTGTATTGATTAAAGTCCAAAGCAGACAATAATAATAGACCAAGTTTAAATTATTTCTCTTATTACCCTAATATCCCCAAAGCTCCTGCTTTAAGGTTGCTGAAATATTCCTAAAACCAAACACGTTAGCAGATTATAAGTGCTGACTAAACTCACCTTACTCATGAAAAAATAAAGACCTATAAATTTTAAGTGCATCTCTAAAAGTGCATCTTTCTCCCTTGGGGAATCATCAAAGGACCACAGTTGAAGAGGCATTAGGAGGTGGTGGAGAATTTCTGAACAACTTCTTTGGTTTGACCCAACAAAGAGGACACACACACACATAAAGAGAGAGGGGGGAGAGAGAACATACGCATATAGACACACGGAGATTGCACACACACACGCAGAGCACACACTTCAGTTCTGTGAAGTGTTCTCGACTAGACCGCCACATGCAGGCCCAGCTGTGGGATGGCGATGAGCCGATGAGAAGTCAGAGGGCCTCCAGCTCCTGGGGCTCGTTTCATTGGAAATGGTATTTCACTGTTTCCCAATCCCTTTCCCCTAACTCAGACTCTCTGCAGATTGCATGAACTCTGTTTATAATCATTTACACTTTAAAAAAGAACGCCAATACTTGGCTTTATATTTGGGTCAAGGCAACATATGAGAGAATTATAAAATATTTTAAAACAGTATAAAAGTTAACATAAGCCTAATAACTACAGGATCACCTCCCTAGTTGAAAGAACTTAGAAGCTCATCACATGGGTAAGATGGAACTTAAGTGACTGCAAAGTAGCTTTTCTCCAAGACTCAGCCGAAGGCTAGGGAGGGTAAATGGGACACACTGGGAGGGTGCCAAGGTGGGAGAAGACACCTCCCTGGATCTTCTGCAGACTGCTGGAAGGCCTGGCTTCCTCTGTCGGGTGCATTGAGCAGAGAGGCATGGCTGGAGGGATAATACTTCTCAAAGAGATTAGAAAGGGAAGCCTGAGACAGGCAGAAGCAAGTGGAACACAGAGCACTGGTCTCAAACCAGATGCCTAAGAGCCTGTTGACCTCCAAGGGCTTTTCAAATACTTTAATTTGAAACATTTAAAAACAAAGAGAAGAAGTCGCACAGATCCCAATTTCTGGCATCTCATGAAAGTTGGGAAGATTGGCAGCTGTGAGCTCGCATCCCACACAGCATGAATTCACTGGATGTCGCTCCCTAGAGGGGCCTGTGCGGTCTGCTTTGCCACAGACCCCGCCCCTCCCTATTGGGCTTACACACCTGGCCCCTGAAGACACTGAATGTGAGGCCCTTGGTCTAGGGAACCCCTCATTGCTTAAGCTCTCTCAGGCATTAGCAGGACGCAGTCTTTCGTTCAACAAATATTGTTCAGTGCCTACTGCATGTGAAGAGATGGGCTAGATTCTGGGAAATACCAGAAAGTGAGTAAGGCTTGTCCCGCCCCCCCCCCCCGCCACCCCAGTGTGCTCATAAAATGGTAAAAGTGAAAAGATAAACAAATAATGCAGATACGAGGCATGGAGCAGGGCCCCAAAAAAGTTGCAAAAGCTACTGAGTATCTAGGAGGGTGTTTGAGTCAACAAGAAGACCATGTGGGCAGAAGAGACCTTTAGAGGAAGCTCTGGGGGTGAGGATCAGGCCCAGCACCGGAGCTGCTCAGATGCCAGAAGTGAAAGAAGAATTTTTTTTTTTTTAAGGATGGAAAAGATAAAAGAGAGCTAAGATTAGTTTAATGTAAAGAAAATGTGAAACGTGCTTAGGTTTTTTATTTTCTTTAGATCTCTTCCTGAATTGTGAATCACTTTTAAACTCAGAAACTAGAAATTCTTTACTGATCACTCTCATTTTGGTAAAGATAGAGTTTTAGGGAAAAGCCATAGTAGCTGCCTGGAGAAAGCCAGCCATTCCGTCTGTACAGACCTGCTCTGCAAGTGGAATCTTCCCAATTAGCTCTGTGCGGTCTTAGGGTTCATTATCAGCCTCCAACCAGCTATTATTCCTGTCTGAAATCTACCAAGAGAGCAAACATCACAATGGATTGGGTTGAAACGGGCAGAAGATTTTGCAAAGATCATCAAAGCTAATTGAAGAAGAGAAGCTGCAAGGGCTGTGTTAACAACCAGCACCCTGGAACTCTGGAATGCAAAGAGGACTTCACACTTTTTTCCCCATCTTGCAAATGAAGAAATACTGAGACTCAGATCTTATATGGTTTTCATTAAGGTTCAAATACTTGGTGTTAGAAAGACTTAAGGTTTCTTTTTTTCTTGAAGCCACAAAAGAAAGACAAAGAAAAGACTGGAAATCTATGTAGCCAAAAATTGTAAAGGTCAAATTTTACCTTGGTTTTTATTTTTCTTTAATGATGTGTTCTATTCGTATGACATTT
>VBSM01001082.1:1766630-1776798 GCA_008086735.1 Cheirogaleus medius
GCCCGGGAAGCTCTGCACATGCGTGCCACCATCTCCCATGAACACCCATGGAGGTCATGCCTGATTTCCTTCTGCAGAGATGCTGATGAGATTGAAAAGGAAGAGCAGGCTGTGACCAGGGACGAACTTGAGGGTGAATGGACGGCTCCAGCTCCTAAGGTCACTGCTACTCAGCCTGCGGTCGCAGACTGGTCTACACCGCCCACAGCCCAGGCCACAGAATGGGTGGGATCAACCACTGAATGGTCTTAAGCTGTCCTTCCACACATTCACAAGATGGAAATAAGGTTGACACAAAGTAAAAATTTAGTTTCTGTAAAAAAAAAAATTCTCAGTGCCTATTACATGCAAGGGTTAGTTTTAGACAAGAAAGTTGTACCAAACATTGTTTTTACCACCAAGAATTTCATAATCTACTGGCTAGCGTCATTAATCCCAGCTGGTTACTGTTGGCTGTCTCTACTTTTTATTCAGGTAGTTATCCAACAAAGACTTCCTGGATTTAGTTTAATTATTGTGGCTGCTGGACACTTACGTTTCACTGATCAAAGCTGTAGGCTCATCTCTGTACGCCCATAGCAGTGTGATAATTCATATGAGCAAACCAAGGAAAGAGCTAATAGTTCATTTTCTTGTTACTGTTGACCTTTCTTGGTAGGATATTCTGGCAAAAAAAATATTCTGAAGGCTGGAACGTTATAATATTCTTCCCATGTGAGACCACTAGGATATACAAAGGGAGTTGTGTAAATTACCAGTGTCCTACCTTCTGTCCACAGGCGTTCAGTATGGTCTTCCAGAAGGCTGTGGAGAGGGCGGCTCCTGGCGAGAGCCTCCGGGAGCGGTTGACTAACCTCATAGACGGCATAACCTTCTCTGTGTACCAGTACACCGCCCGGGGGCTCTTCGAGTGTGATAAGCTGACCTACCTTGCCCAGCTCACCTTTCAGGTAAAAGTGGATTAAAGAAGTTTTCGGACAATAGGTCATTTTTAGTGCCCAAACAACAGGTCTTAAGAAATTTTTCTTTCAACACAGCACAGTCATCCCTTGGTATCCATCGGGGGATTGGTTCCAGGAATCCCTGTGGATACCAAAATCCACGGACGCTCAAGTCTCTGATATAAAATGGCATAGTATTTGCATATAACCCACCCATACCCTCCCATATGCTTTAAATCATCTCCAGATCACTTATATTACCTAATACAACATAAATGCCATGAAAATGATGGTTATACCGTATTGTTTACGCAATAACGACAAGGGGAAAATACATCTGTACCTGTTCAGTACAAATGAAATTTTTTCTCAAATTTTTTTTGATTCATGATTGGTTGAATCCATGGGTGTGGAACCCATGGATAGGGAGGGCCAGTTGTGTGTGGACAATGTGTCTGCAGGCAGAGGCGTCAGACAAGAAGGCTCAACACTACGCATGCTGACCCCACCATTTCCCACGCATGGCAGACATGCTTGGTCAATCATTGTGCTTTCCTTGCTGATCCTGGGTGATCTAAGATCTGCCTCAACATAGCCCTCCAGCAGCCACTATCTGTCAGTCAAAACTGACAGTGAAGATGAAACTAGATGCCATGCCAATAACTAGATGCTTTTTGAGATGCTGTAAGAACTGTGGTAGAGTATCCTTTACTGTTTGTTTACCTTGGGATTGCAAGTTTACTGACCCAACCTCCCGCTGGGATACAAAACTGCACAGGTGTCTCTCTAGCCGTAGCAGCCTCGGCCTTCTCAAGGGGTTGGGAAGCAGGAGCTTCCAGCGTTGCGGCCTCTTTGAGAAGAAACCCTTGTCTTGCAGTTATTTTCAACATCAAAATGCCATGAGAATTTACCGCCTTGTGCGCATCCCTCTCATCATTTGGAATTGGGATTTTTTCCAATCTGTAAGTTAAGAGCACAGCCTACATTAGCCTGAGGGCCTTTTCCAATTCTAAAAGTCAGATATTCTATCATCACTTGTGTGCTGACTCTGTTGGCACCTTTCAAAGCCTGAGTTCATGGGTGTAACTGTGGCTTAGTCCAATCTGTGTGACAGCTTGGCCTTCGCAAAGAGACTTGGACCCCACTTCTCAGTGCGACTCATGAGCTCTCACCAAGCCAATGCTGTTCCCCCCGATGCACACGCCTCGCTAATTCCCTGCCACACCTCTGCACTTTCCATTCCCCCCTCCCTGGAAAGTCTTCCGGTCCTGTCTAAATATTCCCATCTCGTACAATAGCTTCTCCAAGATCCAATTCAAAGCCACTTATAGAAAGTTTAGTCAGATTAATCCCTCCCCATCTCCCACTTGCCAGTCACTCCCCTGTTCTGGAACCCCTTTAGCATTACTGATTCACATCTGCATTTCTAGCTTGCATATATTCATATGTCACTGTGACACTTCCCTCAGATCATGTCATTTGCATGCGTCATCTGCTCAATTAGATTACAGGAACATACTTCATGGCATTTATGATTGATACATAATAAATGTTTGCTAACCAAGATATGCAGGCATTCACACTGTGCGTGTAAGTCACCCTGATATTTGGGGTGAAAAGAGATAGGCAGGGACATAATCTGCATGAATATAGACTTTCTTCCACTCTACCCTCGTTAAACGACTAAAACTGATGGGCCAGTTCTAGTGTTAGAAGCAACAATAATTACGCTGGGTGACAACCCCTGGGATCTCCAGGACCCTGTGACTACCATAAGGTAAAGAAACACAGTGTCATTTCTCCATGTCGCAGATTCTCCTCATGAACCAGGAAGTCCATGCGGCAGAGTTGGATTTTCTGCTTCGGTCCCCAGTGCAGACAGGCACCACCAGCCCAGTGGACTTCCTCTCCCATCAGGCCTGGGGAGGCGTCAAGGTCAGTGCTAGCCCCTAGAAAAGAGTCAAGTTCTCATCTCTCAGAGTTTGTTCCTGACACTTGCCCTCATGAAGTCAATGGGGCTGTCTTCTGGAGTTCAAGCACAGAGCTGTGCTAAACATCGGTGCATCCCTTTCCCTACACCCCTTCTGCAAACCCACCCTCCCGGCTGCAGAGAAGGAGCAGGCGTGTGCTGCCGTGTGCGGGCTCTGCCTCCAGGGTGTGAGGGAACCGGAAGTTCCCCAGAGCTCCTCTGAGTCAGCCAAGCCGCCTTTCACCTGCCGCGGTTCAAGGCTAGAAGGTGGGCTCCTCAGTGCGCCCCTGGGGCTGATGTGGCAAGGGTACCACAGCGCTGCCACGAAATGAACAGATGCTGGGACTCAGGCATCTCAGTGAATCCTAGCTCAGACTCAAAGCGGGGGATGTATTTCAGCCTGGAATACTCCGCGGTTAATAATATAACAGCTCACATGGACTGGGTGCCCCCGAAACATATTGCCTTATTTCATTCTCACGTCCGCTTGGGCAATAGGTATTGTTTGTTCCCATTTAACACATGAGGAAGTTGAGGTCTGACAGCTTGCAAGAAGCAAATCCAGGGCACAAATTTTTGTCTATCTGATGGCAAAGCGATATCATTCCATTTTGTGCAGCTTAGTGCAGCTCGTATTCTATGAACATTGAAAAGATCACAGGCTATAAGGTCCTTTCAGCAGGGGCCATGCTGGCATCCACAGGGCCTGACACGACGCCTGCAGGAAATACCGGCGGAGGTACCACCACCTCCGGAGAGCCCAGGCCGGGTGCTCCCTGTGCAAAACCCAGTGCGTGCCCGTGGCAGGTGCCCGTGCAGTGTGAGAAGCAGCATCTGCATAAGAGGAATCCTGTTTACGATCTTCTGTGTTTGTTGCATTTTATGGATGTTTAGTAGCACAAAGAAGTATGAGTCTAAAGTAATATGATTGGCCTTCTTTGTCCTTACATTTTTTACTAAATTTTTTTATTTTGAAGTAATTGTAGATTCACATACAATTTTAATAAATAATACAGAGATAGCCCTTGTACCCAGTTTCCCACAGTGATAACATCTTACATTACTGTAGTGCAATAACACATCCGGGAAATTGACATTGATAAGATCCACTCATCTTATGATTTCACCAGTTTAACATTCACTCGTGTGTGTATGTTTCATTTTATCACATGTGTAGATTCATATAATCACCATGATGGTGAAGCTATAAAAAGTTCCATCATTACAAGACCCCTCATGTTGGCCTCTTGTAACCACGATGACCTTTCCCTCCCCTAATTCCTAATGCCTGCCAGCCACTACTCTGTTCTCCATTTGTATAATTTTTTCACCTCAAGGATGTTATATAAATGGAATCATACAGTATATAAGCTTCTGGGATCGGCTTGTCCACTCAGCATCATTCCCTTGAGATCTATCCAAGTAGATTTACTTTATAACAAAAGCCTAGAACTTAATCATTTATATGCATGCTGTACCCTTCAAAGGAGTCATCTCAGGAAAATCTAAGCTAATTCTACTAATGCTACTATTGCTCAAAATAGTTTTCCAACTTCTTTTTCAGAGTCTATACTGTTTCAATCAACTTTAGAACTGTACCTAAATTGGGAGTTGTCAAACTTTTACTGTAAAGGGCCACTTAGAAAATATTTAGGTTTTGCAGGCCTGACTCTGTGGCAACTTCTTTACTCTTCCAAAGCCATACACAGTATGTAAATGAATGGACAGGCCTGAGTTCCAATAAAACTTTATTTACAAAAGCAGGTAGTGGGCCAGATTGGCCCTGCAAGCTGTAGCTTGCCAATCCCTGATCTAAATAATAAAGATGTAATTTTATTTTTATTTACCTTCATTTGTCATTCTGGGCCCAATCTAGTGCACGGGAAGGGGAATAATATATTTGGGAAAAAAGCAAGGGGGAACTCCATTCACAACAGTAACCAAAATCAAAAAAGTTACAAAATACCTAACAATGATTATAATAAATGCAGAGATGCGGAAAGCCATCAACTTTTCTAGGCTACATAAAATACAAATGAATAGACACACTTTAAAGGATCACTGTTCAAAATAAATACAATGCAGGCCATATATGTAATTTTAAATTTTCTGGTAGCCACATTAAAAAATGTAAAAAGAAATTGATGTAATTAATTTTTATAAGATATTTTCTTTAACCTAATATAGCCAAAATATTATCATTTTGATATGCAGTTATAAAATTAACAAGATATTTTATATTTTTATGCTGTCTTTGAAATCTGATATGTATTTTTATACTTATAGCTCATTTCAATTCAGATGTTAAATTTTCATCAAAAAATGTAGATGTTTTCATAAAATTTAGAGGTAAAACAGTTGATTCATAGACCCAAGTCATTCCAAACATCTTTAGAAGTTTTCCAATAACTAAAACAAGTTCCAGTTTCTACACTTAAATTTTAAAACAATTAAAAGTAAATACAATTAACAATTCAATCCCTCGGGCCCACTAGTCACATTTCAAGTACTCAATAGTTACTCAAGGCCGGTGGCTACCTTGTAGGACAGTATGGCCCCAGAGCTTGAGAATAATGACTCATAATCTTTTGCCCTTATGGAAAATAAGTTCTGGAAAACAGTTCTGAATGGACCCATTTGTAAAACCAGAGCAATGACGGAGATGGATGAGTTAACGCATCTCTGGAGACAAACATTGCTGGATTCAAGTTCGAGTTTGTGTGTATGTGCCCTCTGGCATGTTATCTTATTTCTCTGAGCCTTTGTTAGCTGCAAAATGGTCATCATAATGCCTTTCTCCCAGGGTTATGTAAGACATGGAGTCAATAAATGGAAGCTGATTATGGTCACAGTTGTTTTATTTGTAAAACAAAGCACCACAAGCCAAGTGGCCTTAAAACATCAAAAGTTTGTTTTCTTATAGTTTGGAGGCTAAAAGTCTGAAATTAAGGTGTTGGCAGGGCCATCTTCCCTCCAAAGCCTCTAGGACAGATGCTTCCTTGCCTCTTTCGGTTTCCATTAGCCCCTGGCATTCTTTGATTTGTGGCACCATCTAATCTCCGTCCCCATCTTCACATGGCTGTCTTCCCTCTGTGTGTCTCTGTGTCTCTCCTGTTCTTATAAGGGCACCAGTCATATTGGATTAGGGCCCCCTAGTGACTTCATCTTAACTTGATCATATCTACAAAGATCCTATTTCCAAATAAGGTCACATTCACAAGTCCGGGAGGTTAGTTCTTCAATATATCTTTTAGAGGGGCACAATTCACCTGTGACAGTTATGATTATGAATTACCCAGCTATAAGGCATGACATGCTGTGGTCGATACAGATTGTACCTGATTTATCCAAAGAAGGAAAAGCTTTCAGAAACTGTGAGTTGCGCAGTTGGGCCAAGTGCAGTTGCATTTCTCTATATTATCCCACAAAGCCCCCTGCAACAAAAGTCATAATGAATAAATGAGTCACAAGCACTCTTCCATGCTTGCACTTTACATAGTTCAACTCGAAAGCTACATGCAATTTAGTTTCATTCCTCTTTTCCCAAAATGGATTGTTTAGTTCACTTTGCTTCACTTTGCTTTTTGGTTTTGTTTTGTGGGCTAAGCTCATCTGGCTATTCAAAGGATTTTGCTGGCAAGTAAAGCTTTATCTCTCTATATGAATTTGTTACACAGAGCAGCTAAGTCCAGACCCATCAAACTCAAGCAGAGCACAGGATGTGAGCAGGTGAAACACAATGCATTATGTAGTACACTTTGTCGAAATCTTTGATGAATGCTCTTTTTAAGTGTTCAGTTGGATTTTAGCCTAAAGAAACAAAATAAGTATAATTGAATAGGACATGATTAAAAATGTTTTAAAGCATTCTATCTAGTGAGATAGATTGATTGCCTGTTTCCCCAGAAGAACTAATAAGCAGGTAATGAATGGAATCTTTATGATAAAATACTGCTTTTATTTTTATCCTTTGTAAGAATTTTTCAAGTCCCATCGAATGCTGAACTTTAAGGTAATGGGCATGTTCTGTTCTTCATCAGAAAATCTCATCTGTGATGAACGCCTTTGTTAGCCTTTGAAAAGGCCCCGCACTACCACTCCGGTTGCCAATTTAGCTCTGTTGTATTTTGCTACACAGTCCAAAGTAATTAGGTTAATTAGTCATTTCCATTTAGCTTATTAGAAGGCTAGAAATCCCTTTCCCTCATTTGGAAGATTAAATGTTGCAATTGTGTCCAATCCAGAGCTTCAAGAAAGTGTGTTTCAGACCCAGCCCTGGCAGCTGGGAGCAGTGATCACAGTGTAATTTGCTTGGCTTTGTGAAGATGCCAGAGGGGGGAACAGGGCTGCAGAAGGGTTAATGGTGATGCAAGCTGGGAAGAGGGGTGAGTGGCTGCCTGGAAGAAGATGAAAGTTAGTTCCACAGTGCAGAGAGGAATAATTACAGCAGCTGCAGCTTTCTCAGCCTGTCAAGAGCTCTCCTGCTGTCCAGGCAGATGTCAAACCTTATTAATGGAGCACTTCCTAAGTGCCAGGCAGCCCGCTAGGCCGAAGGCATACAAAGATGCCTGCGAAAGTTCTTGCCCACAGGGATCTCACAATCTTGTGGGAGTAACAGACAAGTAAACCAGCAATTGCAATTCAATAGCTCTAGGAGCCTCCAAGGAAGGGCCAGGGAGGGCTTCATGGTCTTCAAAGCACTTGTATCTGCAGTAGAGAATGAGATATGGCAGACCAGGATCACTTGGCCTCATTTTCCAAATGGAAAAAACCAAGGAGCACAAAGGTCTCAGAACAGGCGCCAAGTGCATTGGCTCGTTAGTGGTGCTGCTGAGGCCAGAACTTGGTGCACTCCCCCCCTGCCTCACTCCGCCCCACCCCACGGATCAGTACGAATCAACGAGGGTCCCTTCCCTGCTCTGAGCGGTCAGGGGGAAAGTGGGAAGCCACAGAGCCCACGTGAAAGGATATGTTAAGCCAGAACATGGGTTTATGTCCCCACTGGAGAGGAGCGTGGGCAAGCCCAGGTCAAGCGTCCGTCCTTCTGCAGCCGTCCTTGTCAACGGCTGGACTCCTAGCGCCATCACACGCTTCCTATCGAGCCCTACGCCCTCCCTCCTCCAGGCTTTGGCTCTTTCTGATCCTTCCCTTAAAATGCTCTTCCTGCTCTCTACCTCTCTCTGCCCAGCAGAATCCTACACACCAAGGCCTCCCTCACCTCCTTTCTGCTTAACTTAGGGCTGCCAGCTCCTCGAAGGCACAAGTTTGTGCTTGTTGTTCACCGTGTATACCCTAGAACCTTCCATTTCGCGCAGGCCTCCCGTGAATGCTGTAAGGGTCGACGGGTGAGTGAATGAACTCAAATAACAAGGAGGTATTGGCTTCCTTAGAATTCATGGCACTGTGGCAGGGGCTTTAGACCCACAGTCTAGCGCTGAATCTCATTGGCAAAACCACACGTACAGGCGGAGCTGAGTCATGGTGGCAGGACGGCAGGTAATTAAGTGTCTAAGTGAGCGCTGTTGATGTGGACTCCCTGAAGAAACAGGATGGAGCCCCCACACTCAAAGTTCAGTTCCAATATCAAGACTGACGATGCCACACACATACCAAGTGGGCGTGAGAAAGTTTATTACTCAGATACTGAGGCTTTCTAGACAGAGCAGGGGAGCTCACAGGCAGTCTGAAATGGCTCGAGAGAGCCAGGAAAGGAGGCTGCCTTGGGGTTTTCATGGTGGTTAGCGGGCGGGGCCAGGGTGGGCCAGGGTGAGGGTTTCTGTGCGTGTGCAGGGGCTTGCCTGGTACAACTTCCACCCAGTGCCAAAGGAGGGAGAGCCCAGGCTTACTTTTCAGCTTTCCCAGATGTGGGGCAGAAGGGGAAGAGGAAGGCTAAGGCTTAAAATCTATCAGCAGTCAAACATCTATAAACTAAGGCAGGCTCTTCATTAAAGATGTCAACACCGTGAGTAGCTCTAAGTGGTCTGTGAAAGGATGAGAGATTTACGTGTTCTAGGTTAGGGAGGATGTGCCCAAGGGAGGTTGCAGATTTTTGAACTGGACTCTACAACTTGCTCTAGAACCTTAGCAAATAATAATTGTGCCAACAAAAGCAAAGGAAGAAGTAAAATTTGGTGGAGAACAGGATCTTAGTTATGGCGAAAGAAGTATGAACAAAGGACTGAGTTGGGAATGAGTCAGGCGCATTTCTAAGGTTGGGGGCAGATAAGCCTGGACAGAGTGGAACAGAATAGGAAGGTTTGCTGGCTGAAGGAAGGCACCAAATGAAGAGATTTGGTTACCAAGTGATGCATTTGCACTTAATCTTTATAGAAATAGACAACCTATGGAAATTTTAAGAGTTGTCATTAATATAAAGCCAATGAATGATTTTAGAGACATTTGGAAAAAGGAATTGACAGAGTTTGGTGGCAGAATGAGTTTGGGGCTGAAAGGGAGAAGTCAATGACTTTAAGTGTCTAGGCTCCGTGACCGGAATAATTATGCCACCTCTTCTCTCCCCCTTTTCCATGCAATGCCCTGCAGGCAGGTGTGGTTCAGTCTCTGATGCTAATAACATCCCCAGAAGTTATTTGCTAAGCCTTGCCCATTACTGGGGCAGCTTGCTGAGGATGAGCGGATCAATATCCTTCCTCTTCCTTGATTTTCCCTGGGGGAAGATCCAAGGCTCCAGACAAGAGTATACATGAGACAGAATCGTGTATATAACACCTTCTTGTCTCTCAACCCCACCACAATGCAAATGAAAACTTTCTGGAGAAACCATTTCAGAGCAAGATTCTCTGGATTTTCCCAGGCACTTTCATCCATGGAGGAATTCTGTAACCTGGATCGGGACATAGAGGGATCTGCCAAGAGCTGGAAAAAATTTGTGGAGTCAGAATGCCCTGAGAAGGAGAAGTTCCCACAGGAGTGGAAGAACAAGACAGCCCTGCAGCGCCTCTGCATGATGAGGGCCATGCGGCCCGACCGGATGACCTACGCCATGCGGTAGGGACGGGGCGGTGGAAGACCCAGCACAGGTCAGGGGCAAGGGCACTCTCAGGGTGGCCAAGTTAGCCGGGCTGAGCCCCAAGGCCATGTGCACACAGCAATGGGAGCCTTTGCACCTACCTCCACCATCCTGTGAGGCCTGCTGCTCTGTGCACGCCACGTATTTTCTTAATGTCTTAGTGCAGCGGTCCCCAACATTTTTCGCACCAAGGACCGGTTTCATGGAAGACAATTTTTCCACGGGGGG
>VBSM01001082.1:1776808-1803815 GCA_008086735.1 Cheirogaleus medius
GGTTTAGGGATGATTCTAGCACATTACGTTTATTGCACACTTTATTTCTATTATTATTATTAGATTGGTACTTGCCACTCACTGATAGGGTTTTGAAATGAGTCTGCAAGCGATTGATTTATTATGGTTTCTGTGCAGTCAAACCTCTCTGCTAATGATAATCTGTACTTGCAGCCACTCCCCAGTGCTAGCGTCACTGCCTCAGCCCCACCTCAGGTCATCAGGCATTAGAGTCTCATAAGGAGCACGCAACCTGCATCCCTCGCACACGCAACTTACAGTGGGGTTTGTGGTCTTATGAGAATCTAATGCCCCCACTGATCTGATGGGAGGTGACTCCAGCAATGGGGAATGGCTGTAAATACAGCGGAAGCTTCGCTCACCTCCTGCTGTGCAGCCTGGTTCCTAACAGGCCATGGACCAGGGGATTGGGGACCACAGTCTTAGCGGACAGTTTGGAAAGAGGTGCGAATCAGTGTCAGCGTTGAAAAGGGTGCTGACCACGTCTAACGTGGCGGGAGATGATGGGTTTCGGAGGACAGATGGAGGGACCATCCTTCTTAGAAAAACATTCTTCATCACAAACAAGGGAGAGAGAGGTGGGCGTGACTGTAGTTAAGGTGGTAAATGGATGGCAGGAAGTCAAGAAGGACTTTGTCCCCCAGATTCTACTTTTTCTGAGAAGCAGGAAACAAGATCATCAGTTGCATTTGTGTAGAAGGGAAGGGCGTGGGGATGGGTATTTGCAGAGAGCAGAGAAATTTGAAATAGGATCTGTGAAAAAGTCAGGGAGAAGACTGACTGGGGAAACCCAAAGAATTCCAGGTGGCGCTGAGGGTCCACCTAGCCAAGACCCTGCATTTGTGACAGTGCCAATCTTCACTGCTGGGTGGTTTTCTCCAGAGGTCCAGGTGTGGATTCAGAGCTGATGCAGAGCTCGGGTCATCTCCAGTTGGTGGGTTGGAATAAGGGTTAGGCAAGGGAGGTGACAGTATTGGCAAGGGAATGATAACAAGCCATAGGCCATGTGATCTATAGAGGCAGCAAGCAGATTAGTGGTTGCCTGGGGCTGGGAATGGCAATTAACTAAACAGGCACGAGGAATCTGATTGGTGTGATGGAAATTAAAACTGGATGATGGCGAAGACTGTACAATTGGGTAAATTTATTAAAAATCATTGACTAGTACATTTTAAATGGGTAAATCTTACGCTATGTTGGTTATACCTTAATAAAGTTATTTTAAAAAGCAAAAGAAGCCGTTGGCCATGGAGTCTATGCTGGATAGGAAAGAAGTGAGGAGAATAAGGGATGAGAGAAAATTCCAGGGAGGCCAAGGTACCCAAATCCCTGCATCTGTTGTGGCACCAATATAGGCGAAGAATGGGTGCAGCCCGGGTAAATTGTTAAAAGAACCGTGAGCATAGGAGGTTTGGGTCGAAGAGTGGGATATTTCCATGCATGTTTCCAGACACAGAAAAAGTTCCCAAGTAATGACAAGGGTGAGGGCGTGGCCATCGAATTAGGTGGCTGAACGGAGAGAGAAACGCAGATCACTTCAGTCAAGGTCACTAAGAATCTAGAAGATTGTCCACACGGATGTTGCTGTCACCCCTGCTGAAGGAGAGAAAGTTAGCGAATGATCAGAGTGACCAAGGGGGCAATAGCTGACATGGATGTGCAGGGGCGGTGGTGACGTAGCCTGGGGACATGAGCCTCCAAGGTGCCTCCAGAGTGGAGAGGGAATGGCTTGAAAACCGCAGTGGGCACTGAGGAGGACCCCAATCCCTCCTGCCAGCCCTGAGGTGTGTCAGGTGTAGAATGAGCCCAGCTGAGAAGGCTACAGGGAAAATAGTGTCCTTGAGGGACAGTGGAAGTCTCAGTTAAGGCGAGAGTTGGGGGAGACATTCAGTAAGTGGTTACAGCTGTGAGGATCAGTTTGGCATAAAATGAGCTACTTTGGAAGAGAACAGGTGGGCAGGGCTGGGAGATAGCAGGGTTATTGGGCATGGAGGATTTAGCTGCCTATAAGCTTTCAGAAGGCATCGGCCCTGACAGTCTCCTGGCGGATGGGGTGATGTGAAAAGACCCCTGACTCCCAGGAGGGAGTCAGCGATGGCCCGGGAGGATGGGCCTTCAGGAGCCTGGATCCGGGTGAGCAGCCTGGCAACTAGCAGCACCTGTTGCTAAATTTTGACTTAATAAGCAGTGAACTTGGAGCCAGTCCTAGCTCTGTAACTTCCTTAGCCCCTGACCTTGAGCGCGACCTTCATTCCTATAGGCCTCCATTTCTCAAATGTGTGCCATAATATCATGTATACCAATTTTGCGATTGATATACATATATCAACATACATGTCCTTTTTTTCTGGCAGAGATTTTGTTGAGGAGAAGTTGGGGAGCAAATACGTGGTGGGAAGAGCACTAGATTTTGCTACCTCGTTTGAAGAATCAGGACCAGCCACGCCCATGTTTTTTATCCTGTCTCCAGGGGTAGACCCCCTGAAGGACGTGGAGAGTCAAGGTGAGAAAGGCCCCATCGTGGAGCCGAGGCTGCACTGGCCCCCCGCCCTGTCATTCTTTGGACCTATCCGTTTCTCTTTTCTGAATTCAAAGTCCATCATGCAATACCGAACACGTGCAACATACGGAAGCCAGGGTCCCTGCTGAGCAAAACCAGATCACCTGCCAGAGACAGGAAGGGCCTCCCTGGGCTGTGTGAGGCACAATCCACAGCAACAGTGTCACGAGGAGGCCTCGTCCCCTCCGTGCCACCTCAGCCGTCCCCCGCACCTAGCCAGAGCAATCTTCCTGGAATGCTAGTACGGTCCTTTCAAAGTAAAGTCCAAACTCCTTAAAATGGTTTTATGTTCCCTGCGCTCCCCTATGCCTCCAGCCTACTTTCCACGGTGAGTTTCCTGCAGCTGCCGTAACAAATCACCACAAAGTCGGAAGTTTACAACAATAGAAGTCTAAGATCTTACCATTCTGGAGGTCGGAAGTCATAAGTGGTCTCTTTTCCTTATAAGGGCCCTCATCATTACATCGAGCCGCCCAGATAATCCAGGATAATCCCCGAATCTCAGAATGGTTGAGTTAATCACATCTGTAGAGTCCTTTTTGCCATGTAAAGTAGCATACTCACAGGCTCCAGGGACTGGGACGTGGACATCTTTCAGGGCTGGTTATTCTGCCCACGGTGTTTCCCTGCCTCTCTCTGCCACCCCGCACTGCAGCCACCACATTTAATTACCTTCCATTCTCTAAAGCAGGCTGTTTCCACTCCTGCATCCCCATCACCAGGTCAGCCTCTACTCATCCTTCAGATACCAACTTCAATGTCACCACCTCCAGGAAGCCCCTCTTGAATGCCAAGGTGCTAGATTTCCCTCCCATGTGCTCCTAGAGCTCCCTATCTTCAGGTGTGCCACATTGGCGTTGTCTAGCAACTGCTGTGTCTACTGTGAGTGAGAAGTCCTTGGGAATCGGGTGTCTTTTTCGCTTAGTGCCCCCCCCCTTCCTCTAGCACTGTGCCTTTCATGTGATGGGCACTCAGTAAATAAGTGTATATAATATATGTTAAATGTATTTAACGAAGGAATAAGCAAATGAGTGGCTCATCAAAACTATAAAACTGGCAAAACTCTGACATTTTGCAAAGTTAAATAAATACCCAACAGGTTTTTATAAAACAAGTTCTTTACAATAAATAATTCAGACCATGTAATACAAATCTGTGGGCAGTCATTCTATTGTTCATTATGGAATGAATGGAAAATACAGCATATGCTTTGTGCTTTGGGGGAGGCGAGTTAAAGCTAACTTGGCCCTAAAGAATGGATAAGATGTATATAATGAAAAGAATTATCTTATTCACTAATTAATGTGCATTTTCATAGTCTCCTAAAAAAATTCAAGTAACACCTGGTCATCATTTTTTAAAAGAATCAATAATAAAGAAGCAGCTCTGAGCAATGACATAGCCAATGAGGTTTATCCAAGACTTGATTATTGATAATTGAAAACTTTTCCCAATACCCCACCCTGACAACTTGCAATATAGATAGCACTGGCAATTTTTAACAGTCTATATAAACAAAAAAATAAAGAAGAATTTAAAATGAAAAGCAACAGTCCCAGCTCCAGCCCTTCCTACACTCAGCCCTCCTTCCCAGGCACTATGCTTTTGTCCATTTCTGAATTTAGTCCTCTTGAGAATTATTTCTCTTTTTCCTACTAATAATCTTATATCTCTATTTTTGAACTTAGCAATTTTATATACAGTATCAATTCTTGATATGAAAAAGAAAGGAATTAGCTTCCACTGTGATCTATCTGTGTGGCCTTAGATTCTGTATGTTTCTGCCTGGCATCCATGCACACAGAGCCAAATGGATTGTCCCCTCTTATATATGGAGTACATGTATACAGTTGTCCCCCCTTATACATGGAGTATTGGTTGCAGGAGCCCTGCATATACCAAAATCTTCGCACACTCAAGTCTCACAGTGGGCCCTCGTATACATTGGTTTTGCATCTCTCCAATACTACTGTATTTTTTAATCTGAATTTGGCTGAAAAAAAATCTGTGTGTAAGTGGACCTGCGCAGTTAAAACCTGTGTTTTTCAAGGGTCAACTGTACTTTCCTTTTTTCTATATTCTTTTTTTTTAGTTGACAGACAGTGACTGTACATGCTCACCAGGCGCACAGTGATGGTGTGGTGCATATGCTGCGTAGTGACCAGAGCAGGATGACTAGCATATCCGTCATCTAAACACTTACCACTCCGTTGTATTGGGAATGTCTAATATCCTCCTCCTAGCTATTTGAAACTATATAATATATTATGTTGACTATAGCCTCGAGGCTTTGGCATTAGTGGCTTCACTGACTCAGCTAGACTGCTCCTCCCAAAGCCAGCCAGTTCTTAGAGACAGCAAAAGGCTCACCTGAAGCATGCCTTTCACATGCTAGCTGACCACCCAGAGTCCACACTCCCTACCATTCCTTCATCTGACTCTCACACACCAAGCCAGCAGTCCCCCTGCCCTAAATCAGCCCAGTGCCTAGCACCAGGCAAGTGGGGATAGTCCCTGTGCCCCAAAACCCACCAGAATTATTCCGAGTAGCCAATGCTAAACTGTTTACTCTCTGGAAATGTAAGGAATAACAATCTTCTTTCAGTGGCATTTACCCTTCTGTGTCATCGCTCAGCCACCTCCATCAGTTAAAATCCCCCAAACAAGACACAAAACTCTACAAATAAGACAGACACACTACTGCTCACCAAGACATTCCTCTTTCTCCCAAATTTTTCAGCAACGTCAGGGAGATGTAATTCGCAAACCATACAATTCACCCATTTAAAGTGTGCAATTCAAAATATTTTAGGATATTCGCAAGGCTGTGCAACCATCACCATATTCTAATTTTAGAAAAATGTTGTTTTCCCTAAAAGAAACCCTATATCCACTAGCAATCACTCCCCATTGCATCCCACAACCTCCCCAGCCCTACTCAGCCATCAATTTACTTTCTGTCTCTAAATATTTGACTATTCTGGACATTTCATATCAATGAAATCATATAGAATGTGTTTCTTGTGATAGCTTCTTTCATTTAGCATCATGTTTGCAAAGTTTCACTATGTCGTAGCATGTATCAGGACTGTGTTCCTTTTTATGTCTGGATAATATTCCATTGGTTGGCTATACCACATTTGACTTCTCCATTCCTCAGTTGAGGGACATCTGGGCTGTTTCATCTTTTGGCTGCTGTGAATGCCGCTGCCATGACCATCCCTGTGCAAGCTTTTGTGTGAACATATGTTTTCAATTCTCTTCAGTATATATAAACCTAGGGGTAGAATTGCTAGGTCATATGGTAACTTTACGTTTAGCTCTTTGAGGAACTGCCAAACTTTCCAAAACAGCTGCACCATTTCTAAATTCCTACCAGCAATATGCAAGTTCCGATTTCTCCACATCTTTGTCAATATTTGTTATTGTCCATCTTTTAATTATAGCCACCATAGAGAGTGGGACGTGGTAGCTCATTGTGGTTTGGATTTGCATTTCCCAAATGATGTTTAGCATCCTTTTATGTGCCTATAGGACACTTACGTATCTTCTTTGGAGAAATGTTTAGTCAAATTCTTTGCTCGTTTTTAAAACTGGGTTATTTGCCTTTGTGAATTATAAGAGCTCTTTATATATTCTAGATACAAGTTCCTTATCAGATATATGATTTACAAGTATTTTCTCCCATTCTGTGGTTTTTTGTTCACTTTCTTAGTGATATTATTTGAAGCACAAAAGTTTTTACTTTTGTTAAAATCCATCTTTCAAATATCTCAACATTTTCAGGGAGGTCTGGGGCCCCTCCCAGGTGAGTAGAGGTCACAAGATTGTCTTCTCTGGAAATGGGACGGATAAGAATACAGCCTGAAGCTGAGAACCCTCCCTTTAAAATCTCTGAATTTCTGCTTATTATTAAGACAATGGCATTTTTAGACAGGAGTCTCCATCCTCCCCATTTGCCAGCAAATTAACAAACTCCTCTTTCCTTCTTCTCAAAAAAAAAAATCAATTTATCTATTTTTTCCTTTGATCACTTGTGCTTTGGTATTGTATCTAATAAACCAATACCTAACTCAAGATCACAAAATTTTACTCTCCTGTATTTTCTTCTAAGAGTTTAATTTTTAGCTATTACATTTAGGTCTATGACCCATTTTGGTTAATGTTTGTGTGTGGTATAGGGAAGAGGTCCAGCTTCGTCCTTTGGCCAATGTGGATATACAATTGCCCCTGTACCATTTGTTGAAAAGACTATTTTCTCCTGATCAGACTGACTTGAAACCTTTGTCAAAAATAAATTGACCTTCAATGTAACAGCTTATTTCTGGATTATTAATACTATTCCATTAATCTATCTGTGTATCTGTATGCCAGTAACAGTCTTGATTACTGTAGCTTTATAGTAAATTTTGAAATCAGGAAATATGAGTCCTATAACTTTGTTGTTTTTTTGATTATTTTGGTTACTCTGAGTCTCTTAAATTTTAGGATTAGCTTGTCATTTTCTGCAAAAAAATAAAATAAATGCAGCTCATATTTCAATAAGTGTTACACTGGATATGTATATCAGTTTAGGGAGTCTTGCTATCTGAGTGATATTAAGTCTGATCCATGAACACGGACTATCTTTCCACTTACTAGTTTTCTTTAATTTTTAACAATGGTTAATAGTTTTTAGTGTACAAATCTTGTTCTTCTTTCATCAAATTTATTCCTAAGTTTTTTCTTTTAGATTTTGTTGTAAATGGAATTATCTCCTTACTTTCAGTTTCATTGCTAGTGAATTTTTGTGTATTGATCTTTTAGCCTGCAAAGTTGCAAACTTGCTGAATTTGTTTACTAGTTTGTTTGTTCAAACAGTCTTTTGGTGAATTCCTCGGGATTTTCTAGATACAAGACCATGTCATCTGCAAATAGAAGCAGTTTTACTTCTTCCTTTCCAATATGGATGACTTTTTATTTCTTTTTTCTTGCCTAATTGCCATGGCTAAAATTTCTAATACAATGTTAAATAGAAATGGCAAATTTGGACATCCTTGTCTTATTCCTGACCTTATAAGAAAAGTTCAGTCTTCATCATTAAATATGATGTTAGCTGTGGATTTTTTGTAAATGTCCTTTATCAGATTGAGAAAGTTGCCTTCTATTTCTATTTTGTTGAGTTTTTCTTTTTTTAATTGTAAAAAGATGTTGGATTTTGTCAATGCTTTTTCTGTTTCTATTGTGGTGATAATCTAGTTTTTTTCTTTATTCTGTTATACAGTGTATTACATTAATTGAGTTTTAGAAGTTAAACCAACTTTGCATTCTTGGGGTCTCAATTGGTCCTACTATATAATCCTTTTTACATATTACTGGATTAAATTTGCTAGTATTTTATTGAGAATATTTGCATATATGCATATTCACAAGGGATATTGACCTGTTGTTTTCTTTCTTTGTGATGTTTGTGTCTGTTTTTGGTATTAGAATAATACCACTAATTTCTATACATCAGAATGAGTTGGAAAGTATTCTTTCCGATTCTTTTTCTTTTGGAAGATTTTGTAAAGGATTAGTATTAATTCTCATGAATGTTTGGTAGAATTCAGTGGTAAAGCCATCTGGGCTGAGCTTTTCTTTTCTTTTAAAATAAAGAGAGATCTTACTATGTTGCTCAGGCTGGTCTCGAATTCCTGGGTTGAAGTGATCTTTCAGCCTTGGCCTCCTGAGTAGCTGGGATTACCACCATGTTCAGTTCATAGGCTGAGCTTTTCTGAGTAGGAAGTTTTTAAATTACTAGTTCAATCTATTTACTGGTTATGTCTATTCAAATTTTCTGTTTTTCTTTGAGTCAGTTATAGTAACTTGTTTCTTTCTAGGACTTTGTCCATTTCACCTAAGTTATATAATTTGTTAGCAAACACCTTCCAAATTTTGAAATCTATATTGAAATGTTTACTTCCTCTATTAGATATATCATAACTTAATACTGTTAATAAAATTTATTTTTTATTCCATGAACTTCTGTTAATTCCTTTTGATTTCCCTCCATGAAAGCCAAGGCTTGCCTTTCCCAACTTAGTGTCAGCTATGCTTTTATTTTTACATAGTCAAGAATGAATACATAGTCATTCTGTTCTGTTACCATTATTAATTTTATGCATGCCCAGTCCATGGATTAGTTTTTAAACTTGAAAATCAACAAATAGCACTTACATCATAATGAATATACGTTATCCACTGCAGAGGTAAGTAATGTCTAAGATTACATTTCCTTCATTTTGATCCAATGTCATAATCTCTAAGGGTCTCTCAAAAAAGAATTTTCTTACCACAGAGGTTCAAAATCATGTCAAATTTTAGTTTGCTTCATAGATAATAATTTATTATGATTTAATATTTTTATTTTTGAATCCCTCCCGGCCCAAGTTACATATGTACACTAAAACAAGAGTACCAACCAGAAGACATTGAATTACTATTATAGTTCTAGAAATATCTGCTTTTGGCCCTGTCAGGGTTGTGTATATCCAAGTTCTTTAAAAGAAAAGAGTGCAGCAAATTACTATCATTTATAACATTTATCTCTTAATTATGGATCAAGATGATGATGATAATTTTTTGAAAGCTTTTAGTTTTTCCTGGAGTTGCAAATTGTCTTTTATTTTTCTTGAGAGAAGAAGTAAAAGCCCCATTTACCATTATCACTAACTTCTTATTCATTCTATATATTGAAAAAATCCATTTTATTCTTCTTGAAGATACTCTTCCTAGAGCCCACTGGCATCCTATTCTAATATAGATAAGTTGTATTTTAGCCCTCTCAGAAGCTATTATCCTGGGACTTATTTTCTTGATACTCCGGATTAGTGCTACTGTCTTTATATCCTATGTCTTTTACTTTCAATTTTCATCTTTATTATTCTGGTATTAATCATCAGAAAACCATGAGAAGTACAATTTCTGAATCCAAGGGTTGGGTGTCTTACATTTTGCCCATGTACGTTGATAGTTTTGCAAGGTCCAAAATGACTTTTACTCAGGACTTTGGATACGTGGCTCTGTTGTCTTTTAGAAGCCAGTTTTGCTCATGAGAGATCATATGACAATAGAGTGATATTCTTCCCTTGTTTCTTTGTTGGTGACCTGGAAACTTTAGGATCACCTGTGTCCTGAAATTTCATGAGCTGCGGCATCTAGGTGTGAGTCCTTTTCATTCATTGGCTCAGCATTCAGCATGCCATTACAAATGGAAGTCACACCTCTCTTTAGCTCCAGAAATTTTGCTCTGTTATTTTTGGTAAATGCCGCCACTGTTCACCAAGTCACTCATGCCAGAAACCTGGGAATCAGTCATCTCAGACACCTCCTCCACCACCCACACACTTGGTCCTATTGATTCTACCTCCTAAATATGTTTAAATTTATCTAATTGTCTTTATTTTCCCTGTTGCCCCTGTAGTCTGATTCACCATCATCTCTCACCTGGAATATCACAGTAGCCTCCTAATTCATCCCCGCTCCTCTCCCTCTGCAATCCTTTGCTACCTGCAGCCAGAGTCATCTTACTAAATCTCAAATCCGACTGTATCTCTCTTCTACTTAAAACTTTCTAGGGCTAGACACGGTGGCTCATGCCTGTAATCCTAGCACTTTGGGAGGCTGAGGCAGGAGGATCACTTGAGCCCAGGAGTTTGAGGTTGCAGTGAGCTATGATGATGCCACTGCACTTTAGCCCACGTGACAAAGCAGGACCCTGTCTCAAAATAAATAAATAAACAAACAAACGAATTTTCCAGTAGCCTCCCACTGTTCTAAAGGTAAAGTCCATCATTAACATGATCCATGTGGCCTGACTTTTCTGTCCCACAGGGATCTTACCTTCCCTTGTGCTCACTCTACTCCAGCCACGCAGCCCTTTAGGATCCCCAGTCACACTGAGCCTTCCTGACCTGGGGAATTTTTGCACATGCTTCCTTTTGTCTGAAATCTTTTCAATCATCTATTGCCTACTCATCCTGCAGGTATTGGTCACTCCCAGCCTCCTCCCTGTAAGACCATTTGGTGCCCCACGATGTGTTCTTACAGCACCTACATATTTGCTCTGGAGTATTTAATACAACTCTAATTCAATCATCCTTTTATATTTTTAACTTATGCTTGTCTGCTTGCTGTCACTAACATCCTTGAGGTCAGGGACCATGTCATCTTGCTCATCATTTTCTTACCAGTGTCTAACAGTGTAACTGGCACAGAGAAGGTGCTCAGTAAATATTTGTTGAGTGAATTAACAAACGAATGAATGCATGTCCTAAGAACTGTTGCCATGGCTAAGTCATTCCTGACTTTCACACTTTATAAAGTTCTGTGTTCCTTCCGTTGTCCCCTGGAGGCTTTGCTCCTTTCATATTGACAAATCTAGTTTCTTCATTTTCATTCAGTATTTTCCCGTTTGGAAGCTTTTATATACCCTGTTTATGAGCAATTTCCTACTGTTCTTAGCCAATTGACCTCCAACTATTCCATCATGTCGTTTGAAGCTTCCTGTCATCTCAGGCAAACTAAACCCTCCTTGATCTATATTGGTCATTTGTCTCTGAATACATTATCTCGAGCCTGTCCTTGGCTGAATCTTAACGGATATTTCCTTACCAAAAGCAATATTGCTGTTCATCAACTAGAGATTACTTAGGCACCTGTGCCTCTTTCTCTCTCTCTTCCTCCCTCCCTGCCTCCCTGATGCTTTGATTTATTTTCTAATTCACCCATTTAGAACATATATTGCGGTGACATCCATAGTTCCCACATCTTGAATCCAATCAGCTTAGCTGATGTGTTCCTAGTCTCACGTTTGGAATCCACGTGGCTGAGCTAAACACTCACCCCTATGTCCCTGGCCTCAGTGTATTAGCTAAACTTACTGTCTCGTTGCTTGTGCAGTCTGTTTCTCAGGCAACTCGCTGTTTTCCTCCATCTGGACGCTTAAAAAGCTTGGAATCCTTTCCCATCTTTGGGTATTTGATGCAAGTTCTCTGTTCTTTTGTTTCAACATGGCAGTTCTTAATATTGGGTAGGGCTTTAGAACCCTGAGAGTCAGACTGAGGATTTGTTCCCTTTTCCTCACTCCACCCCCCAAAAAATGCATGTACCCACACCAAAAAAGATGCTGTAGATGATTGTGGGAGTTCCCTAAGCCCCTGAAGCTCTTCCATTGGTCAATTAATAATTCCCTTGATTAGAAATCTATACTTTTCTGGCGCTTTTGTGCCACCCAGTCTCCTCCAGGATTTTCCTTCTTCAGCAATTATGATTGAGGAGGAGGAGTAGGATTGGGAAGTAGAGGAGAAATTCCCTCCATTTTTCTTGGCCTCTGTTCTAACATGAAACCTACCACTATCCACCCCCACTGCTTTCCTTCCTGCCTTCTCTGATGAACCCTGTAACAGTGCTGTAGTTGTACCCCCTGCTCTCTTTGCTCATCACCTTCTTCCCGAATGAGCCACACCTCCTTATGTGCACATTTGTTTTGACTTTTGCTTCCTCTCCTTCTTCCTTGTTTTCAATCACCCATGATACCTACCTCCTTGGGTTACTGTGAGGATGACAGTGACATCTCAGATGTGAAAAGGCTTTGAAAAGTCAGCATTGCAGTCACGTTGCACGGCACAGTAGCACCGCACGGCGTTACGATGCTGATGACGGTTCGTCTGTGCTTTGAGGCAACGCAGTTTGTCCCTTCCTTCACATCTTTTTGTCACATCCTTTCAAAGCATAGCTTCCTCTTTGGCCCTCACCTTCCTGCCCTTCCTCAGGCATCTTCTCTAGTCTTCCTTTCACTTGTCTGCAGCATGATCTTGCTTGGTCTTCACCCTTCTTGTCCAATTACCTGGCTTTGACAAAATGAATTCTGTTATTTCCACCTAGTGATCACAAAGAAACTGTATGTTCCACCTATGCCTTCTGCTGCCTCCCGTTCCCCTTTCCAGAGGTCTGTTCAGAACCATGAGCTCGTTTAGATGCTGGGAGGCCAGCTACCAGACGTGTCCCAAGAAGCAGTTTCCAGTTTAGTGTCTTTGCAGCCGGACTGTGCATTCTTTGCTTTTTTTTCTTTCTTTCTTTATTTTTTTCAGCATATTATGGGGGTACGAATGTTAAGGTTATGTATATTGCCCTTGCCCCCCTCCCCCTCGAGTCAGAGCTTCAAGCGTGTCCATCCCCCAGTTGGTGCGCATCGCACTCATTATGTATGTATATACCCAACCCCCCCCACCTGCCCAATACCCGATAAATGTTATTCCTATATGTCCACTTAGTTGTGGATCAGTTAATACCGATTTGCTGGTGAGTACATGTGGTGCTTATTTTTCCATTCTTGGGATACTTCACTTAATAGAATGGGTTCCAGCTCTATCCAGGAAAATACAAGAGGTGCTATATCACCGTTGTTTCTTATAGCTGAATAGTACTCCATGGTATACATATACCACATTTTATTAATCCACTTATGTATTGATGGGCACTTCGGTTGTTTCCACATCTTTATAGTTGTGAATTGTGCTGCTATAAACATTCGAGTACAGGTGTCTTTTTCATAGAGTGACTTTTGTTCTTTTGGGTAGATGCCCAGTAGTGGGATTGCTGGATCAAATGGTAGGTCTACTTGTATCACTTTAAGGTATCTCCATATTGCTTTCCACAGAATTCACCAAAATGTATTAATTTTCTCTTTTATTAATGCTTGGACCGGGAGCTGGGGTTTTACAAGAGTTGGCTAGTGCAGAAGTAGCAGGGGGCAATGGAGTTGAGGATTTTGTAAGGTCATGCTTCAAATTAAGGATTATTGGGTCACATTAAAACAAAAGGGGAGGTAAAGGTGAAGACTGGAAAAAATGGAGGAGCCGAAGGACTAGGCATTTCACTGGAGCAGAATCTTAGGTGGGGAGGGAGTGAGAGAGGGAATAATTTGGGAAGTGGGAAGTGACAGTCACGAGTGGACATTAGAGAATAATGTTCCAGACACAGGACAGATCTCAGACATGACAAAGCCCTGGGTGCAGCCACTGGGAGTGAGCAGCGGAAACGGATGGGCATTAAGCTCTTGAAGATGAGGAGGATGAGGAAGCATGAGGCTGGCTGTCATCTGAGTCATCCATACTGACATTAAAGCTTACGAGGACAATGATGAAGCAGGAAGCAAGCTCCAAAGTCCCTAAGAAAAGTGAGTCTCACTGAGAAGTTGGTAGAAGGCAGAGAACATAAAAGTTCATAGATAATATAGCCAGGTGGCAAGTGCTTCAATGAGGAAGGGTTTTTATATGAGGGTGGGGAAGAAAGAGCCCCAGGTAGCAAGAGAACACTAGAGAAATGCTCCCCTTCCTCCAAGTACCGCAGGTGTATGGAGCTAGAGAGAGGACCCCAGGAGTTGCAGAGTCCTGCAGGAGACTGGAGGCTGATGAAGCTCACCATGAAGATGTCAGGAGAGGTTTACAATGGGGCACAGTTCCAGGCGACACCCCCATATGGAGAGTTGGAAGCAAGGCCAGAAAGGCAGTGGGGTGGAGGCACGGAAGCCATAGCACAAAACTAAAGTGAAATCCCGAGAGATTAGCTGGCCAGAGGGCCTTGCTCAGGACCTGGCAAGATACATTGAGAGTCTCAAGGTTGCAGATGGCAGGACTCTGCCAGGTGACCTCAGCACCCCCGAGGCTCTCATGGGATGCAGTCATCTTTGGCTGGGTGTTCGGACAGCGAGAATCCTACCCATTTTTCTCCTTCTCAATGTTTCCAGAATCGTTTCTTTTTTCCCGGCCCCATGGTCATGCCTCCAGCCCAGTTAATGCAGATTGATCCCAGCAGGCTCTGCAGCACTGGGCTTTGCTCCCGATGATCCTGCCAGTCCGCGGTTTTCAAACTAATCTTTATTAAGCGCCTCCTTCCCTGTATCTTTCTCTTGCTAATAAAGAAAATAACAGGCTCCTTTGTGAGCAGAAATGTCACAGAAGCCCTCTAATAATCCCAGTGCCTTTTATCCTGGTCTTTTCTCTGGAATAAGTTGTTTATCTCTCCAGTTCCAAAGCTGACATCAAATTTATTGCCAGCTAGGATTTATGGAGTTTAATAAAGGTGTTTCTTGGGTTCATCTCAGTTAAATCTATTATAACTATTTCTCACTGTAAAAAGTCATCATCTTGCTTTGTCCTATACATTTGAACAAGAGTCTATATATATTTTTTAATATTTAGAAGAAATATCCAATATTAACAGTTTTTTTTCAAAACCGTTCTGTGCATGGATCAAAGTTCATTCTTCAGTTTTAGTTCCTCTGAAACTAATTTATTTAAAGTACAGACTTTTATTTTGTTTCTCTTTTTATCTCATCTACTTCACTTTCCTGCAAAAATTGCTTGAGGATATCTTCATGATGTTATATATACATTTTATGATCCTTTTATCTAAAGAATATTATGTGATTTCTCTAAACTTTATGGGATTGAGTTAATAGCTAATGCCTAAGCAGAATTGGTCCTCTGTATGAAGGGCGTTTCTTTGTGCTGTTTTCCTTGGGCTTGAAGAGCAGCTTGTGGGCTTTGCCCTTGCTTGGACGGTGTGGCTGTGATGTTTGTGCTGTGTGCTGGTTCCCTCGGTCCATCGGCAACACCAGCAACCGTTATGAGGATCCGTCCAACAGGATATTGACACCCAAGCAACCAAGCCGCTTCCTGTCTTGTATCTTTCCTCTCTTCACTCCAACTCTTGCAAAATGATGAGATCACATTTTCCTCTGTGTGGGGAGTGAGAGTGGAGGAGGTTACTAGGGAGTAAAGCACATGAGGCCAGAACTCCCTGAACGCTGCCCGCAACGACTGCACCTTCCAGTAAAGCTCCAGGGAAGACCCAGTGTCTACTCAGAGGACAAAGCAAGCCAGAAGGGACCACAGCCACATGCTTGCTACTCTGTGACCCTTTCCCATCAGCACTCTGTAGGACAGCGGGCCGATGTCCGGTCCTCAGATGAGAGCTGATCAGGACATCAGCACCCGCGTCCCTTCTTGGAGATTAAGTGAGGAGGGAGGAATGAAGCTATTTTGGTCTGAACAAGTGTTTCCTTTTCATTTGGGAACTAAAAGCTGGAAGAACTGACATCTGTGAGGATTGGGAGGTGGGCCCAGGCATGCCTGTGTGTGAGGGGTGATAGGAGGGGATGCATTTCCTTGTGAACATTAAACAGCACGGCTCCTCAGACACAAGAAAAAATAACAACTGCACCCTCCTTTTAGGAAAAAAACTTGGCTATACCTTCAACAATCGGAACTTTCACAACGTGTCTCTGGGGCAAGGCCAGGAGGTAGTGGCGGAGGCTGCGCTGGACCTCGCTGCCAAGAAGGGTCACTGGGTTATTCTGCAGGTATGGCCCTCTGCCCTGATCTGGTCATTCTCCAGAGCTTCGTCCCTCAGTCTCTGGGCTTCTCAGTCCACTCTCGCCTTCACACTCACCTGTCCTTCCACACCCCTGTCCCCTCCGCGCCCTAATCTCCTCTCCTTCCTGTTCTCCCCATGTACTCGCTCTCTTCCCTGCACCATCTCTAGTAACTCTTCTCCCAGCTCACCTGCTCTGCCGCTCTCTCTAGTCTACATAGCTCTACGCACAAAAGGGAGCAGACTCCCACTCCTGTGCACCTGCAGCAAATTGGCATTAAATCGAAGGCCGTGGCAGCCGGATTCTTTCCTGTGAATTTTGTGGAAACTTTCTCTATTGTCCCGTTATATTGTGCTACATGGCATATGGCCTTCGTTACACACGTGACTAGAATGTGCAAACAACCTTAGCCTCTTCGATGGGAGTTCACGCTGGTGTTTGGAAATCTGGAACCCCTGCTACTAGTAATTTCATCAGACAGTCACAAGGGAAAAGGCGACCTCTCTTCTATCATGGCCTGTCCTCTTAATCCTTTTTCGTACATGTGTGGATGCTGGAGCAGAATATTCTACAGTCACCTCTAGGACAGCTCCAGGGCTGTGTTGACAGGATTGTTATGTGACTGCATTCCTCACTAAATCTCCTTAGGAAAAGAGATGTTCCTTGTTTACCTTTTACCACCCAGCCCACTGCCTTGAACATAGTAAACACTGAAACAAAAGCCTGGTGGGTGAAAGAATCAGTGAAGAAATTAAAGAAAGAAAGAATAAACGAAAAAGGCAGTCACTCCCATCCCATCCTGACTTCCATTACCAACACGCCCCTGTCTCCCAATTCACTCACGGCACCACATCTTGGGGCTTCATCCTTAATTGTTCCGTTATTTATTCCAAGTCTAGCAACTGAGGGATCTGCCACTCCCTGGAATTCCTTTTCCAGAAGCAGCGGGAATCTCAGGAAAAAGATGACGACAGCTGGGTTCCCTGCATCCTCCCACTCGGATCAGCACAGGGTGACTTGCCAAGAGACCCCCTTCCGGGCACTCGTGCCTTGGGAAGCCCGGCTGCTCAGCCTGAGACTGTGGTGCTGCTTCCAACGAGCCCATCCCCCCAGCACCTGCCGGCTGCCCAGGGCACCCAAATCTTGTGCAGTTGTGGCTGCTGAGAGCTCTCAAATACTGAATTCAGAAATCCCTCTTTAATCCCTGATGTTTGGGCATTTTCAAGGGAAATTGTACCAGACAATCTGGGTACCTGCCTCTCCCCCCACCCAAGGAAGCATTTGAGTGTTGAATAGATATAATCTGTCCAAACTGTAAAATACTAACAGAAACAAAAGGCTCCTGCTGGTTTGTAGTATCTCTCTTAGGAATCCTAGCTACTCTGGTTCTAAGAATTCCCTGGTGTACTGAACCAGATTGGACTGGAATCCCACAGAACAGTATTTCCCAGCCTATAAACCTGAGAGAGTCACTGGAAAAAAGGAAAAACCATTAACAAGTTCATCTTTCAAACTTTGGAAAACCCTGCACACAAATCCCTTTCAGGAAGATTTTCAGCCGGGCACAGCGGCTCACACCTGTGGTCCCAGCTACTCAGCAAACTGGGGCAGGAGGATCGTTTGAGCCCAGGAGTTGGAGGTTGCAATTATCCATGATCGAGCCACTGCACTCCAGCCTGGGTGCTAGAGCAAGTGATATGGGTGATAGACCCATATCTTAAAAAAAAAAAAAAAAAAAAAGAAGATTTTCAATATAGTCACAGATTATTCATATAGAAATCTTGTTCAATCCAGTATCTCCCAAATTTTGTTGAACACAGACCTTCTTTATGCACCTAACATCTGTTAACATCCCATGGCATACCTTTGGGAAATACTGCTTAAGGACCCTAGCCCAGATTAGCTAGGGATTGTCTCTTGTGAAAGCTGCCTTCTCAGGACCTGGGCGAGAGAACAAAGCTACTCTTTCCCCTTCCTGTCTGCAGTAGCTGTTGGGTGGGTTTCCCAGGCCCTGCCATATCCCAGCCCAAGAACCCAGGGAAGCAGCCTCAGGGATCTCTGAATCCACCCCAGGGTTCTATCCTCAAACAACAGGGTTCTTTCTCCTAGCCCTTCCCCGCCCAGTGGCAGAAATTAGAGTTCCTGAAGAAGCAGCCAAATTATCCATTTGTGGGTTGCTGGCGATGCCAGCTAACAGGAACCCTGTATCTCTAGGTAGCCTACTAAACTCTCTGCCCCAATAGAGTGATTGTAAGTGAATTCCTTAATTTAGCAAATTTTCATCTCAACAACTACTGATCTTACTTTGCATTTTGCAATATACAAAGCCCTTTCAAACCCACTACCTTTGGTTATTTGCAGCAACTCTGTGAAATAAGTATGGCAAACATTATTATTATTTCTCTTTTTACAGAAGAGAAAACAGCACTCAGAGACCAAATTACTGTGGTCCAAGTACTGTGCTCAGTGCTGATCTGTGTATTTAAGGCTCTGCATGCCTACTTCCTCAAATATTTACCAAGGAGCTTTTATCTATCCACTATAATGAAACACATTGCAATGAATCCAAGTGACTATCCTCACTAAAGTGAAAGGTGCATTCTGCAAATTAATGCTGAGAAATAAATGTAGGGTTCAATATGTAGACAGACAGACGGATAAGAATCAGATTTTGGGGAAGGAGAAAGACTCAAAGACCAGACAGAGAAATCTGGGATTGGAGAAGAGAGGTTTTATCGTCTTCGAACAGCATCAACTCAGTGTGTTTTAGGAAGATAAGTTTGGCAACAATTAGCAGAATGGTTTGGGGAGGAGGAGAGACAACTCAGGAAAGCTAGCTAGAAGGAATTTAAATCAGTGCCTTTCAAACGAATTACTGCCCAAGGATCTCGTTAAAATGTGCTGATTCGGTAAGTCTGGGTAGGATCTAAGATTCTGCATTTCTAACTAGCTCCTAGGTAATGCCAGCAATGCTGGTCTGTGGGCCCCAGTTTTGACTATCAAGAGTTCAAACAATCTAAGTGTCAGGTCGTAGGGAATTGGACTTGGGCTTTAACCACATGTTAGATTCTTAAATTGTGAGAATTTGTTAGAAATGCAAATTATCAGGCCTCACCCTAGACCTGCCAAATCTGAAATTCTGGGCTTGGGGGGACAAAGGAATCTGCATTTTTAATAAGCCCTTCAAGTAATTCTCATGCACAATCAAGAACACTAGCTGGGAAAACTTAGGATATCAAGGGATATAGTTTGATTGCAAGACTCTGTGATGTGATTTAAGACATTTCTTCCAATAAAAAGCATTTGGTTGCACAATAACCTGAATGCATGTAATGCTATTGAACTGTATGATCAAAAGGGGTTGAGATGGTAAATTTTATATTATGCCTACCTTATCACAATTTTTAAAAAATTATTTGATGTGAAGACCACACTCCCCCTCTAGCTGCCTTCCTGATAACTGGTCACTGCTAACAGAACTAAGCAGATGCCTATGTGGGGGTCTTCCCTTCCCACCAGAATATCCACCTGGTGGCCAAGTGGCTCAGCACCCTGGAGAAAAAGCTGGAGGAGCACAGTGAGAACAGCCACCCAGAGTTCAGGGTCTTCATCAGTGCAGAGCCGGCACCCTCCCCCGAGGGCCACATCATCCCGCAGGGCATCCTGGAGAACTCCATTAAGATCACCAACGAGCCCCCCACGGGCATGCATGCCAACCTGCACAAGGCCCTGGACAACTTCACTCAGGTACTGGCCTGGGCAGGGGGGTGAGGGGGAGAAGAGCACCACTCTTGCAAAAGAGCAGACACGAACGGGGTGGGAGGCTGGGTGGGAGACTGGGTGGTAGGCATGAACCTCAGGGGGCACTGGGGTGCCGCTGGGCTACGGGGCGATGCCAGCAGGGAGAAATGCGTTCCCTCTGCGAATGACCCCCAGCTGGTGCCCACTCAGGACAACCCTACTCTCCATTGCCAGGTACACCTGGGGCGGTCACACTCAGGGCCTTTCTTTGACAAGAAGAATGGGAGAACTTTCTCCAGGTCTACTGTTAACTAATATTCCAAGATAGAGAAGGCCACATTACTGAAAACCTAATACAGAGTCCTGTGCTGATGAGCTAAGCATGCTATCTTCAGGTGCAGGGGGATGACATCACTTGACATCTGCATGAATCTTGAGTATCAAGGGTTCAAATAATCCAAGCGTGAGACAGTTGGGAATTGGACTTGGGATGTAACTGTGCTTTAGACTGTACAAGTGTGACCCGCAGACCAGCAGGACCTGCATCACCTGGGAACATGTTAGAAATGCAAATTCTCAGGCACCACCTGAGACCTGCTGAATCTGAAACTCTGGGGTGGCACCTAGAAATCTGTGTTTTAACGAGCTCCACAGGTGAGTTTAATGCACAGGCAAGTTTGAGAACTCTACGCTCCAGAGAGACCCAGAATATCAAAGCATAGGGTTCAAAGGCAGGCAAACATGTTCCTTGGAATTTCCACTACTGTGAATTCTGACTCGTGTTGTGGAGTGTTTATTTACAGCCAAGTCTGTGCCCATGGCGGCTGACAACATATATGAAGTTGCACCAGCAAGCTCTGCAATTTAGGCCTCTTCCATCTTCTCAAGAAGGTCCCATTTCTTGTTGCTTCTCCCTTGGGCATTCCACCTTCCTGGGGAGGGGAGTACACAAAGGCATGAATATCAGGAGGGTGGGGGCCCAGGGGATCACCTTAAAATCCATCCACCACACCGGGCCTTGGTGGAATCCAAGGGGCAGGTTCTAGAAGTGGTTGGGGAGATTTTCCTGCCTACAGTCATCTTTTAATAGCACCAATGGGTCTGCCTCTGGTATCACAGAGCTGGTGCTGACACTCACAAGTCCCAGGTGGGTCACCTACGTAACTTGAAACCAGCCATCCAACAGGAAGCTGTGCCAGCTAGCCCAGAAAAAACCTTTGGGGCCTGATTTAAACTTAGATGAAGGGCACATGGCAGTCAGAGACTCCAAAGATTTTACTGACTGCATCATACCCTCATAGAGTAAGACTTGTGCAGCCCAGCTTGGAGAGGGAAGCTTCTACAAAGATTTGAGAAGCAAAACACATCCAGTCACCTTTTCCACGCCCCTTCCCAGCCCAACTCCAAAACCCACATGTCATCTGGAACAGAGAATGGGTGAACGTTACCAGGAGACTCGGTATATTTTAGCTTGAAGTTTCTGCTAAAAAATACCTACCCATTGTGGGGTGGAAGGTGGGGCAGGCCCTTGTCCAAGGCTATCTCCTTTTCTTCCTTCTTTCTAGGCCTCCTCCAATCCGCCTTGACTAAACTCTTAGGTACTCTTACCAGAGGCCAACACTTTTACATTTTCTACGTTTCATATTCCAGGTGGGAAAAACATACATTCTTAAGTTTTAAATCTACAGCCTTCTTTACAGGAAGCTGTAGCTGGTTTCACGCAGACACTTCTGCCTTTGAAAGACATCGGGTTGCACAATAATGTGAATGCGCATAATGCCACTGAACTGTACACTTAAAAATGGTGAAGATCATAAGTTTTATGTTATCTTACCACCGTTTTTTTAAAATTAAAAGTTGAAAAAAAGGCATTAGGATGCAGTGAGTAGGCTCTGTTAAAGGCTCAGGGGGTACACCATTCTCACCTTTTGCCTCGGTGGTCTTGGGTACAGTCAGAGGAAAGGAGCAGATGCCACACATGCTGTGTCTCCTAATGGTTAACATTGGGCCCCGGTAGGATTACGATCATCCATAGCCACACCTGGCTTCATCTTCTCAGCGTCCTCCTGGGCTGTTGTTCTTGGGCTTATCTCCTTGCAAGCCTGATGTCCGATCTTGGCCATGGGGTACCTGGGAAATATATCCCAGAGCTGATGGCTTTTCCTGGTTATTCCTTCCCTGCCACGGCTGGTTCTTCCACCATCCATGGCCACGTTCAGCACCTTGTTCTAAGAAAGAGTGATGGACGTAAGAGTATATTCACTGTCCGTGAGAGTTTTCACTGCCCCGTTCTCCTGCACACGTGCCCTGGCACGGCAGCCTGCGGAACGCCCCACACTCTCCCTGCTCCTTCAGAGCCCATCGCAGCCGTTTAAAGGACAAATTGCAGAACGGGGCTCTTTTTAATCCCTGCTTCCCTGAAAGCTGTGCTGTTCGGGGATGATTATTTTATTCCGGCTTGTGTTGAGTGTGCCACTGTCAGCCGGTTTTGGCATCTTAACATATGATTTCTTGTCTTTGTGTGTAAAGGCATTTTTCAGCAGGACTCTGATTTTTTCAAATGTGTAAGAAGTAACAAACGAAGCATCCTGCTTGTCTGTAGAGAACAGCTCTATGCAGAACGCAGTTCTGAAATTCTTGCTTGCACAAGGCAACGGCCTTGTCCTCTGCACCACCTCTGACCTTGCTCATCCATGCCTCTGTGGCAAGCACGGCACCAACAAAAGCATTATAGGTTCCCCACAGACCCAGAGAGAGAGAGAGAGAGAGAGAGAGAGACTCTGTCGTGGGTTCTCCATGGAAAAGTCAGATGCCCCAGAAGCTCCATCTGTCCTATTTCCTCTGGCGCTCTCATTCATGTGAGCAAGGCTAAGAGCAAGTCCCAGAAGAAATTCTGGGACTGAACGCAGTGCAGTCTTGTGAGCTTCCAGACTGCCTCTCTGGGGCTCCAGCCGCAACATCTTGCTTGATCCTGAATAGAGAAAATATCACTCAAAGGAAATTATTTTTAATTCCAAAGAGTCCAGGGGTTCTTTTCCTATCATCGCTTCAAAATGCAGGCTTTCCTTCTCCCCGCCATCGTCACCGTCCCCGGAACACCCGCCAAGCACAGCCCCATCGCCTGCCTCCGAGCCATCCCCTGATCCTCTTTCCTTCCCTCTGTCCCTTCTTTCTCCCCTCCCCTACGCACCACATCCTCTCCCTGGCGTCTGCTCTGCAGCCAGGACCCCTGGGGACCCTCGTTTCCTCAGCTCGGTCTGGTCGCCGCTGCCCAGGTGCGGAGGTGCAGTGAGGATGGGGCAGTGCACAGCGCACCTGGGAGCCCTGTGACTCCAGCTCCCATCCCCCCCATTGCTGCAGCTCCCTGGCAGATAGGCAGTAAGCACACCCACGAAGCTTCCATGAGGACGAGGAAAGCCTTGCAGGAAGGGAAGATCTTAGAGATGATGCTGCGGGAGTCCCCCCCACCTCCCGGTGCTCGGTGAAAGTAGTATGACACACATGACATTCCCGTGGCCTTCTTCTCTATTCACTGTGCTGGGGACTCTAATTAGCACATCCGTATGCCCAAACTTGAACCATACACCAAACCCCATTAGAACGTGCATCTAAACCTGAACCCAAATTCTAAACCTCTGCAAGTTCCCCTCGAGCCCTGACCCCAAGCCTAGCCTCCGTGCGAGCTGTGGTCTCACAGTAGCTCAAACACTGACTAGGGTAGACAGTAACGGTCTCCAGCGTGAACCCCAGTCGTCACCCCGCCCTCGACTGCCCCGTGTAGGGGACACTGCATGCCGACATCGGAAGCCATGCTTTCCTTTCAGGACACTCTGGAGATGTGTTCCCGGGAGACGGAGTTCAAGAGCATCCTCTTTGCTCTGTGTTACTTTCACGCGGTGGTGGCAGAAAGACGCAAGTTTGGGCCCCAGGGGTGGAATCGCTCCTACCCCTTCAACACGGGGGACCTCACCATCTCCGTGAATGTTCTCTACAACTTCCTGGAGGCCAACGCAAAGGTAAAGGAAACAGACATTCAGGGACCAGCCGGGAGGAGGTCAGGAGGGCCATCTCTTAGAAGGATGATGTGGTGTGACCGCACGGAGGGAGGGGAGGGTGCGCCAGGGAAGAGTCGCACTCTGCACGAGAGGGGTGAGGGAGTGCCAACCCCAGGACCAGCCTGAGGCTGAGATCAGTACAACGATGAGGCCAGAGCCGAGGAGGCTAAGAAAACCAAGTAGTGACCCCTGTCATGTGTGAGTTGGCCCCTTACCGTTTGTCCCAGGGCCCCCCAGACCACCCCGCGTACCCACAGCAAGGCAGGTGGGCTGCCGACCAGCGGGAAGAGACCCCGCGCTCACCTGATATCAGTCCCCAATTTCACTAGTTAGCAGCGCAGGCCTTCTCTCGGGGCACACAGCTCCTCACACAGGTGTGGTCTTGCCAAAGTTGAAGAAGAAACCCCATCTCCTTTCTTCTCTGTCTGACGTCTCCATTGCAGAGAAAACTTATATCAACAACGGATGCTAGGCCGGGCGTGGTGGCTCACACCTGTAATCCTAGCACTCTGGGAGGCCAAAGTGGGAGGATCGCTCGAGGTCAGGAGTTTGAAACCAGCCTGAGCAAGAGCGAGACCCTGTCTCTACTAAAAATAAAAAGAAATTAATTGGCCAACTAAAAATATATAGAAAAAACTAGCCATGCATGGTCGCTCATGCCTGTAGTCCCAGCTACTCGGGAGGCTGAGACAGAAAGATCACTTGAGCCCAGGAGTTTGAGGTTGCTGTGAGCTAGGCTGATGCCACGGCACTCTAGCCCGGGCAACAGAATGAGACTCTGTCTCAAAAAAAATAAATAAATAAAGGATGCTCTTCCAATTGAGGGAATTTCACACCATCAAGGTTATTTTAGTTCATGGGCCAAACACAGCCTCGGCAAGGCCACCATCTCTTCCTGGTGGGGAAATGAATGGGCCCAGATGTCCTGAGAGATCCTTCTGCCTCCAGCCAGTGGAGCCCAGGAAGCCCGCCCCACACACACTGTCCCTTCACTTGCTGCCTTTCCCCAAGTGGCTTCCCTCCCAAAGTTTCACCCCAGTGAACGTGTGCATTGTTCACTCCAGACTTCCCTAGGAGACAGTTAATTAATCCTAGAATTAGTGACAGAAAATTAGAAAAGTGTCCCGGTCCCCACTTTTCTCGCTTTGACATTCACCTATTAAAAGGGCTTCTAGGCAGAGTCTGACTTCGCAGATTGTCACAGTTAAGGACCAGGAAAGAGGAGGGCATCTGTGTGAGGGAGAATGAAGACCAGTAAGACGTTGCTCCTGATCTCGAGAAACGTCCCATCTGGCAGCTCATGCATTGCCCATGCGTCGGGCCAGCCCACGCCTGTGAGGAGGTCACCCTTTCTGTCCTTCCCCTGTCCCTCAGGTCCCCTATGATGACTTGCGCTACCTGTTTGGTGAGATCATGTACGGAGGCCATATCACAGACGACTGGGACAGAAGACTCTGCAGAACCTATCTGGAGGAATTCGTTAAACCGGAAATGTTAGAGGGAGAACTGTCCCTGGCCCCAGGATTCCCACTCCCAGGCAACTTGGACTATGCGGGTTACCATCAGGTGAGGCTCTGCTCTTTGCTGTGACACGGGACGGTGCTCACATCCTTCCCTGAACAACCAAATGCTCGGGCGGGGACAGTGGCTCAGACAGCTGAGCTTATATCAGGTTTGGTCCTCTGCCCCAAGCTTGTTCAACTTGAAAAGCACAGGATTTCTAGCCTCAGATTAATAACAAAATTAAGCCTTTGGAGAGGTTTTTATTCTTGATATCTGGTTAGACAATTCTATGGACTGCTCTTTTTTCTACAAATAACAGCGGGGGCAGTTATTTTGTAGTTTTCACTCAGGACATTGACAAAGCCATTATTAATGGAGCAACATTTCAGGTAAGAAGTTAGCTAACTTTTGGTAAAGTTTATACCAGTGATTCAAACATCTTCAGAAAAACATGATCTTGTGGCCAGATCACTCACCCCTCCCAGTCCCTGTCAATTGCTATGAACACAGGCACACGCCACACACATATGCTAAGAAAAGTGCTCTCACGGAGGTTTCCCTTACTATTACTTTGGTTTTTCGTGTTACTATTACCACAGCTATTTTTAAAGTATTCATCTTTGCCTATTTCACCTGCCATGGAAAATATGTTAAAAGATCATTTAAAAGAAAAAAAAAAAGCTTTTATTGCTGGGCTTTTGAACATGCCAAGAATTCTTGGATACCAAGCTCAAGGGAAATACTGGTCATAGGGATATTAACTATAAGCTTTAAAATAATATTTTTTAATTCATAAAACTTAAGAAGGTAAGTCACAAAAGGCATTTGATCTAGGAAAACTGGACCTATGAGAAGAACTTAAAAACAATGAGTCTTTAAGGAAAATAAGAGGAATTGTTTTTTAACACATAACCAAAGGCTTCAAGGCCAGGAAAATTGTGCAAGGGCACCCCCTAGTGTCCACAGAGTAATTTGACAAGAGGCTGGAACAAGTGACAGGCAAAGTGAGAAGAACCCTCTAGCAGGGCTGTTCTCTTATCCACAGTAACGTGGTTTGCACACTTCCAAATGACTGAGGTAGGCTGTTCTTTCTTAATGCCTCTCTTTATATGGTGGTTAACAGATGGTTACAGGGCATCTATGAAGAAACAAGGGGTGTGTGAAGTACTGGAGGAAATACAAAAATTAAACACGCAACATTGCCTTTGAGGAATGGGCAATCTTTTACTTAGACTAGATGTTAAGAATACCAAGAAATCATCAAAATCATATTAGGAAAACAATCATAATAGGAGCTAAACTTGGGGGCTATTTCCCCAGGATCATAAAAATAATTGTGAAGGAATACTCAAAACATTTGGAGAAGAAAGTGAGCCTTACGTGCCGGGGAAGCTGTTTGAGGCATGGCGGGCTGTGGCCACGAGCACTGACCATGGAGAAATACTGTTTGGGTGACACAGTGTTTGAAAAAGTTTTAATGCGAATGTCTTTGATCAGGGGCGGTCTGCAGCCAAGTGCACCTCACTCGCCCCACAGCCCAGCTCACATGTGTATTTTGTGTGCACAGCCCCGTTGTGTGTTTAGGTTTGTCATCCCTGATTTAGATAAACAGAGGGGAGAGAAAAAGGAATTTAAGGGAGAGAGGTCTGGGATGTCCTCCTCGTCTAGCAGGGAGCCACAGGAAGAGGTGGGAATGCAGACGGGTAAAGTTGTCTACGCTTCCCAGGA
>VBSM01001082.1:1803915-1819529 GCA_008086735.1 Cheirogaleus medius
ACCGTGCTGGAGCTGCAGCCTCAGGACAGCCAGGCCGGAGACGCAGCAGGGGCCACCAGAGAAGAAAAGGTGCATGGTGGGGACTGCCTGAGGTCCTTCCGGGGCGCCGGGGGCTTGTAGGTAGACAGCCTTCTCCTGCTGGCCGCGTGGGCAGCGCACGGCACAGACAGTCCAGTCCGCAGGCACAGCCCGCGCACAGGAGACGCCTGCCCCTCACCTCAAGAGCCCCTCCCCCTCCTCCATCCGTCACCACATCGGCCATCTGGTAAAATCGCAGGATGTCCCTGACGTTGTGTTTGGCAGTTTTCTTTGCCAGTCCACCCAAGTCGGTTTGTATTCGGTGTCTGCCGCAGTGAAAAGGGCAGGGCTGAACGATGGTGGCTCGGGAACCTCGACACTGACTTCACGATTCCTTGGCAAACTAGTAACGCCGGGTGGGGAGCAGCCCCTAGGCACCTCCACCCCCAATCTACCAACTAGATGTCTGTGTGGATGACACTCCTCTAAAACGAACGTGCCTTCTCTTTGTGCGAATGACTTCCAGTCGGAGTCTCTGAACACACAGTTACATCCTGTGCTACTAAGCACAGGAATGCTTACAGTTTTAGGAAGTGGAGGGGGATCATGGAGTAGCAAGGCAGACTGGGGTGACGTGTGGGTTCCTGCTGTTCCTGCTCTGTTCCTGCTGCGGGAGCAGCTGAGGGCAGAAAAGGAGTGGGCCACCAACGTGAAGCCAAGACAAGCTAATGTCAGTGCAAGAGATGGACTTCCGCCAGCCACATCCGCCCTGCTGTCATCTGCCCTCAGATGCCACTGAGCTCACGAGGAAACATCCTTGGGAAAATAAGGGTTAGGAAGGCTGGGAGGTGACCAAACTCTTAGGCTCTAGGGACCGATTTTAGGAAAGCAAACTAACTGATACTAAAGGAGTTGAACTTTTGTTTAAAGGTGTGGAACAGCGTGTCACAAGTAGTTCTCACATTTTAATATGCCTAAGAATGAGCTAGAGAGCTTCAAATTCTGATTCTGAGGCCTTGGGTCAGGCCCTGGCATTGACAACCCAGTGATTGTGATGAGGTGAGCACACTTTGAGAAAGCTGCTTTAAATCACACTCCTCAGCCTATTCCACTAGTTGATGAACAAGATGTGATTTGGGAATGAAGGGAAGAATACAAACCACCCACAATGAAAAACATCCCGAGCTCTAAAAATGAAAAAGCTTGGGACTATGTAAGTAATAGACTTAGGAATCTTCAATCAAGGTTCAAAGAAGGTCAGGCACAGTGTTATCCCAGCACTTTGGGAGGCCAAGGCACGAGAATCACTTGAGGCCAAGAGTTCAAGACCAGCCTGAGCAACCTAGCAAGACCCCATATGTACAAAAAATTAAAAATGAACCAAAAAGGTTCAAAGAAGCTTCTAACTCTAATCATTTCCTCACCCTCTTCCCCAGGTAACTCAAGAAATGGTGCACGTGTGTGTGTGTGTGTGTTTCAGAAATGATATGAACTGTGATCAGCTACTTGCCATGCATGATGCCGTGTGGGACAAGTGTGCAGATTACTGGGTGTGTGTCCACCTGTGCAGTGCCCCAGTTCTCACCTGTGGTCGTGTTTCTCACATAGTCCACATGTTCTGATGAGCTGTGTGCTTCTCACCCACATTGCAGCTCAAGAGGAGGGGCAAAGAGCCAAAGCCCACAGAGAGCATCTTGTCAATAGCAAATGACAGAGAGGTTGCACACTCCACACACACTCACAAAGTTTTGATCCGAGAGAAAGAGAGAGAAGGAAGGCAGGCATGAGAGACGGCCATGAGAGATACATGGGTGGGTGGAAGATGGAAGGATAATTGATGGATGGGTGGATGTTAGAGGGATAGAGTTATATGCACTGAAGGACATCTGCGGGGATATAAACCAAAAAATGTAACAATTTAAGAGTATTTTCCCCCTTTGGGGGAAGAGTCAAGATTGTGGGGAGATTTTGCTTCTAATATCTTATGTATCCGAAATGTTTGGATTTTTCTGGTAAGCATGTATTACTTTTCCGAAAAGAAAAAAAAGTAGAGTGGACCACATCCCTGGGAACCCTCTCCTCCCATCTAAAGGGGCCTCTGGGATCCCCGAGCGAAAGAAGGTCCTGTGGACCTGCCCCTTCCTTTCAGCCCTCTCCCTGCAGGCCCCAAACCCTTCACAACCCGATCGGAGACAGAATGGGCCGGTGCACCCCCACATCCCGTTTATTTTGGAACAATCACCCCAGACTATCTTTTCATCTCCTCGTGAATAATGTCCAAATGGAAGCTCACTGATATAGGACTGTTTCTTCAAATTCTGCACCAGAGACAGAAATATGATATAATTTAGCCATTTGTCTTCTACCCCAGCAGCAGCTCACAGGTGCCATTAAAATTCCATTCCAGTTTTTGCTATGACAGCACCAAAGACCCATTTGTGACAGGGCGATGGGTTTTTAGTTTCTTTTGTCTAACCTCAGCTCTTTTCCTAGAGAAGGTATTGTATGTGAACAGTACCAGGCAGGGTGAATATTTATCACCTTCACCCTTATACAGTTCTTTCTAGCTTTCGGACACCACCATGCTCATCAGTTCATTTGATTTGATCTTTGCATCAACCCTGGGAGTTGGGGACGAGGGAGCAGGAAGAGAAAGACACTCTTAGATGTTTTTACAGTTGAGAAAATTGAGGCCTAAGCGACTCACTCATGTTCACACGGGTAATGCATCGCAGAATTGTATTAATTCGGTCAAGGCTTTGGTTGCAAGCGATAGACACCCATTTAGCTGAAGTAGGCAAGAAATATCTCACCAAATCAAAGGACTCAACCTAAGAAAGGACAATCACCACAGTGGCTCCGCAGTCCCAGGGAGGAAGAAGCGTGGACGATCCTTTCCGGCACCTCCACCCTGCCCCGGGCTCCCTGGATTCCAGGCAGGAGATTCAATTTTTTGTACTCCTGGGAAAGAAAGTCTGATTGGCCTGACTTGGGTCTGGGGAGGCTGGCTCTATGGACTATCCCTCAAAACAATGGGGAAGGGGTGATTTCGTAAAGAGACGGGGACCTGTTCCTAGAAGAAGGGGGGAGAGGTGGTGACAGACAAAACCAGCAGAGCTCAGCCCTCAGGATGCTGGACAGGGCTGGTGCCCACTGCCTCCCTCCCTCGCTCCCCACCCCAGTCTGCGGGCCACGTGCTCTATCGTTATTGCATTTGTTTCATTTTTCTTTCTCTGCTGACAGACCTCCTTGGCTTACTCATTTGTTCCAAAATGGCCGACTCAGCCCCCAAGTGCTTGCCCTGAATTGACTCAGAATCTCTGAGCCTCGATTCCAATTTTCCAGGACAGAGAACCTGGTTGTTCCAGCTCCCCTGGTCTAACTAGCTGCTGGGTTGCGTGGGCAAAGGAATCGTGGGGTGGAAGAGGAGGTTTACCCATGTGCGCTTCTTCCAGAACTGAAAGATAAAAACCACAGTATTGCCTCACAGAAACTCAGAACTGAGTGTGTGCGTGGACAGACAGACACGGATACGGACATAGATGGAAACAGACATGCTCGTCACTGGCGCTCACCACTCCAGCTGCACAAGGCGCACAAGGGCTGTCTTTATTCCCATAGTACCTGGGTTGGCCTTGGCGTGTTTCAACTCCCAGTTCTCAGAGAGGCATCTGGGTGCCTCTCGTTCAGCTGGCCGCACAAGTCACAGGGAGCAGGCCAGCCTGGGGAGAGCTCGTCCTGCATGCCGTTGTAACCCTGACCTAGCTGCCCCAGGCAAGAGGACGGCCAGGCTGCGTGTGGGTGGAGGGGAGGGGAGAGGGAGAGGGTGATGGGCATCTCCAGCCCCACCCTGCAGAGGATGGAGTGTTCTGGAGAAGAGAGCCCCTTCTTAACCCTGTGTTTCCTGCTGTGGGCAGGTCAAGGCCCTTCTGGAAGAAATACTGGAGCGGGTGACAGACGAGTTCAACCTGCCAGAGCTGATGGCCAGAGTGGAGGAGCGCACCCCCTACATCGTCGTGGCCTTCCAGGAGTGCGAGCGGATGAACGTCCTCACCAGAGAGATTCAGCGCTCACTGAGGCAGCTGGACCTCGGCTTAAAGGTGACTGAGGTCTTGTGGGGGGGCGGGGAAGGACATTGCCACAGGACACTGCTGGATCCCCATGGGAAAGGGGGAACACCAGGGGACCTGGGAGCTGAGGGAAGTTGTCCTCCAGCATCCTAAATGCCCAAAGAGTCTTACTACCCAGAAACTGCGTCTGGCCATGAGGTTGTCTGCAAGAACCAAGATACTGTCCAATCTCTGACATTTCAGCAAGAGAAGGGTCTACTGTTTCCACTGCCCACGACCTGAGTAAATTTACATTATTCCCCATGAGCCGATGTAAGCGCCTTGCACAGAGCCTGGTATTGCCGTTCCCCTGGATGACAGGTAAGTGGGGACCTTGCTGCCTTTAGGGGCTGAGGAAAGTGACTGCTGTCAGTTTGCACCGGTGTGTTTATTAGAAGAATCATAACCCCAGCAGAAGGAAAAGTGAGAACCCAATTTTGTAGCTGGCAGTGAACGCTGAGACAAGCCCTGGAAGTCCAGTGTGGAGCATGCTGGTGCCTTTGTGTCTGGCTCTTGGGGTTATACAAGGGTCACGTATGCACAGGGAAAACAATGCGGGTTTTTCTCATGTAGTCACATAGAGACTATGAAACAGACTGCAAAGCCTAGGTCAGTGGGGTGTTTTTGGTTTAATCTCTTAATTTCCTTTCTCCCCTGGCCCGGTATGGGTAGGGCGGAGTAAGAAGGAAGGAGAGAGGCAGGAAGGGGACATTGAAGACTGGCAGTGATTGGAAATGTTTCCAAAATCTGTGCCGCTTGTAATCAAATGGAATGCAAAATTCCACGGAGCAATCGCAAATGTCAACAAGGACTTTGGCTGTCGTGCTGTGCACCCCGGTGACTGCAGGGCGCAGGTACATGCCAGTGATTATCCCGAGTAGGTTTGCCGGCTCTCGGCATGGAATCCACGCAACGCGCAGCCTATTTACCCCTCTGACTGCCAATGCATTCGCTCATTTTTCTTCCGAGAGCCTTCGCCGCGGTTTTGTGCCTGGGCAGAGATGAAGCGTGGAGGGGAGGCGTTTCTCTTTCCTCTCGGTCTGGTCCAAGCAGTGCAGATTGATGAGCTCCTCAGGCACGTCCCGGCACTGCATGCTGGCGGGTGCGGAGGAGACAGGAAGGACCGCCTTCCCCTCCCGAGGGACAGTCTTGTGGGATCCTAAGGCAGAGTGGAATTAATTAAGCGCCACACAGAGAGATGCCAGAGAAGCAAGGAGAAATAAGTGCTATATGTGGAATAAGGAAAGGCCCCAAGCAAAAGTGCATTGTGGGAGGGCCTGGAGGAAGGGTAGGATTGCAGCAGGCGACCACAGGGGGAGGCTTCCAGAGGCGCAGAGCAGAGGAGCCCAGAGCCCATTCCAAGAGTCGACCTGCTTTGGCTGGAGCCAAAGGTCCACCCAGGCAAGCTTCCAGGCAAGCAAGAATAATAGGGTGAACTTCCAACAGGTGACAGACCCAGAAGCAGCCGGGACCTTTTTCTCCTGGTCCCTCTGTGAACTGGAGGACAGAGCAATCTCCATTCAAATCTGCTGTCCTGTCAACATCCCATCTCATGAGGACAGTCCCCCATGCTGGCCTGGTCATCAGACTCTCTGGAGGTTGGATCACAATTCATGTTCCCATGTCCACGCTCCTGTCCTACAGCCTCTGCAGACGGGGCCTGGAAATCCATAATTGTAACCAGCAGCTGGGTCCTTCTTGGGACGAGTCAAGCTTGGGAAGCACAGCACCAAGGCAAGTAGGTGCAATAAAACGCCCGGCAAAGGTATTCGTGGCGAAAGCAAGGTGCAGAGGAGGAGGCAGCAGAGTGCAGAGAGGGAGGCATTTCGAAGGCGAGGGAAGGGATGAAGCTGAGCTGGCCGGAGATGGGACTAGGAGAGGGGACGGCCAAAGTGGGGCCTCGGTCAGGAGGGGCTCACAGGATGGTCCGGCCCGTGAGCCAGGGGCGGAGGCCCGCGTCCCACAGTGTCCGTTCAAAGGAGCAGAGGGAACTTCAGCTCCAAGCTTCCCCCGGAACGTGTGGGAGGTGTGCTTGGCTTTGCCGACCAGCTTACCCGGCGGGGGCAGGAAGGAAAGAGGAAATTCTGCTTGAGGTTGTCAACGCAAAAGAACCCATACTCCATAAAATAATTTCAAGAGCTAAGGGAGTACAAATGTTTTGGGTTACACGGGTCGCTTTTGTACTGCTTGAGTCCCAGCTGTAAGTGTGTCCGTCACCCAAATAGTGTTAATTGTACCCGTTGGGTAGGTTCTCCCCCTCCCCTCCTACTCCCCGACCTCGCGTGGATTTCCACTGAGTTATACTTCCCTCTGTGCACGTGCCGGCTCATCGGTTGCTCCCAACTTAATAGTGAGTACAGGTGGTGTTTGTTTTTCCATTCTGGGCTGGGTTTTATCGTTTTCAGGGAGACAGGAATTGCATATGAAGTCACAAATCAATGGAAGGCCTACTTTGGTTTGGCCTGAAAAGGCAGAACATCTAGAAAGGGGGGCATTACAAGTTACGGGTGGGTTTAAAGATTCTTTATTTGTAATTAGTTAGAGAAATGAAGCTTTATCTAAAGGCTTGGAATGTTTTAAGTTAAGGACTAGAGTGATCTGTTAAGTAAATCGAGGACCTGCAGGTGTGGTTTAAGCTCGGGCTTGCACAGCCTCAGGCCTGTTAACAAGTCAGGAAGGACATCTCCAACAAGGCAGGGGGCGTGAGGAGCCGGGTCTGACTTCCCTTCTCCTGACAACTCAGCTTTAGGGCATTTCTGGGGCCCCCTTGTGGCCAAAAGGGGGTCCATTCAGTTGGCTAGGGGATTTAAGATTTATTTACATTCACAAGGTTTTTCTTCTTTTACTTTATTCCTCTCTTTAACAGTCACTTTAGAGTTCAGGGACTGTTTCAGGTCGAGCATAGGAAGACGTGGGGCAACTCTTGTTCTCCGACATGTTGACTAGCAAACCCAAATGCTCTGCCCAGACTGGGCACAGAAGTTAGAAAATGCCTAGCTTTTTAAGCACTCTCAGCATTAATGCTAAAGAAATCTTCATTCACAGTAATTCATAACTGGCTGGATGGAAGGCCGTAATGTCTACCCCAAAAGTATTAGACGAACTGAGAGGCACAGCACCGTAAGGCCGTGAGGATTGTGGGAGCTCAGAGCACACAGCAGTGGTAGGGGAGGGCAGTCACCTGGGGAAGGTCAGATGGCCACAAACCTGTCCCCACAGAGAGGGATTCCTATGGGAATTCACCACAGTCAGACATCCAGCTCTCAGCCTGACATGATGAAGAACCAGGTCCTGTGAGTATCCCAGAGCTGATGGGCAGAGTACTGACTCCACTAACCAAATGCACAAAAGCCTGATGTACAAAATCCCCAAAGGCCAATTTATTCTTTTACAATAACAACTAGGTATAACTTTCAAAGGGCCATATACTGATAGCATATTTCCCAGAAAATTCTCTGCCTATGTAGGAAAACTATATAAAAACCCAGATTCTTAGATTTGTACCATCCAATACAGTAGCTCTAATGACAGGTGACTGTTGAGCTTTGAAATGTGGTTAGCCCAAATTGAGATGTGCTGTAAGCGTAAATTACACGCCAGATTTCAAAGACATAAGACCCCAAAATGTAAAATATGCCATTAGTAATTTTATATTGGATATACATTGAAATATTTGATATTTTAGATATATTTATTTAGTTAAGTAAAATATAAAAATTAAGTATACCAATTTTTTTTTTACTTTTTTAAATGTAGATACCAGAAAATTTTAAAGGACTCATGTGGCTCAAATTTGTGGTTTGCATTATATTTCATTTGGGTAGTGCATATCATAGATGGAGTCATGCCCAGCCCAGAATCTGGGTGGGGCTGGGAACTATTTTTTGTTACTGAAATGTCTAATGGCATCAAGCTTTTTTTCCTGTGCTTCAGTGACTGATTTCCCCTCGTGACTGACAAAATTTGTTTTTAAATATGTGAAGATTGTTAGGGTGGGAGCTCATGGCACAGGTGGAGAAAGAATTCTCAACACAAAAATCAGGATAGAAAGAACTAAGAAGTTTATTTTACTTTTCCCAAGGGAAAGTGGGAGAAGGACACAGCATGCAAGTGAAAGAAAAGAAGGGTGCTGGATAGAGGACAAGTGGCTTGGGCTGTTTATTGGGGAGTTGTAAAGGGGTAGAGACAAATTGATTGCCATAGACTGATTAGCAGGAGACAGCTGTGAGATGTTCCTTCTTTCTTCTCCTGGAGACTGGCTTATCGCTGCAGTCTGGTGGCTGGTCTGGCAAACATAGAGGAGGAGGATTCGCACTTCCTTTCTGTCTACTCAGCTCTTTTCAAATGCTGTGAAAACTATCTCCTCGGGCGTTAATTTGTAAAGACAGAGAGTTAAGGTCCCTGTGGTTAATCTTAGAGACTTCGAGTTTGTTTATTTTTCTCTGTTAGATAGTTTATTAGCAAAGCCGTCCTCTCGAAGATGTTCAGACTGAAAGTTCGGCTCACCCACTTGGCGATCTATTTCGGCTCTTCACTCAGATGCACTTTGTGTTGACTTAATAGTTCGGGTCTGGAAGGGGAACCATGCTTTGGCCCTTTAATCACCCTCCTTGGCCCATATGCCTTTGGCCATCCGGGACTCTATCAGAATACCTCAGTGGACAGGCTCCTGTCAACCTCAGCCTGGAAGCCAGACTGGAAGGACTGGAACCCTTATCATAATTCCTTCCCGTCTCTGCAACTCCTGTGTCTTGTACAAATGAAAGCTAGTTGCAAAGAACGTCTTCATAGGGAAGGAAGAAAGAGTAGAGAGGAGCTGACCCTCAGGACAGGTGCGGCATGGACCCCCCCAAGGAGGGAGTACCTGACTGTCACTGCCCTGTCCCCCAGTCCTCGGTGGACTGAAGGCCGGCTACACGACTGTGAGCCCAGAGCAACAGCTGCTTCCGATGCACCGGAGGTGCCCTTTCCAAATGGAGGCTCCTGGCCTCAGCCTCATAAGTTTGAGTCTTTGTGTTTGGGCTGGAGCCTAGGCAATCTGAGCTTGTAAGCCGCTCCTTGGTTTAAAGAAATGAAGGCCTACAGGAAAAAATGAGCTTTTTACTCTACATTATACCAAAGCAGGATTATGAAAATATTGATTTATAGGGGTGAATAATATGGTTCAGGTCGCAGCCAGAGAACGCTCACATCCATGAAAAGGTGCCACCCGGCCTGTCGTTCTCCCAGTTTCCCCTGCAGTGCTGACACCAAGGAAGCACATCACAGGACCCTGAAGTGCAGCATTTTCTTAAGAGTGTTACCAGCTCCATGAACCCCTATATGTTTCTATAACCTTCTCCCTTAACTACTTGAACCTGTGAGTTGTTTCCCAGAAATGATGACTCAAACTCCTGGCCTCAGGAGATCCTCCACCTCGCCTCCCAAAGTGCCAAAGTGCTTGGGTTATAGGCGTGAGACACACCACACCCAGCCTGAAATGATGGATTTTCTACAAGACAAAGGAGATTCTGAAGGCCCCAGGGCAGACTTCCTGATGCCAAGATTCACTATTTCCCATGACCTGCCCCAAAGCAAGGCCCCTTGTGATATACACTATGACCTGCCCCAAGGGATGTGGCCCCTCCTTTAAAAGCTCATCACATGCCTTAGTCAGGGAGACAGGTGTGAGGCAGTTTCTCCTGTTCTCCCCACAAGATGTCTATTGTATTAAAAATTTCTTTCTTCCTTGGCAATCCTCATTGTCTCAATGATTGGATCTTTGTGCAATGAGTAACCGGACCTAGACTGAAACCCCTGTGCAGTTTCAACAAGAGAAGGGTCCAGCGTTTTCTTTTAAGTTTTCTTTTTGTTGACTCTTGACCTGTGAGCAAGTAAGTACAGATATTGATTGGTGTTACATGGGATCCAGGCCAGAGGAGTTTAAGAAACTCGGGCTTGAATGAACACAAGCAGTTTCTTTACTTGAGCGTATCTGGGATCTTTGAGAAGGGCCCACATACCCAGAGTTGGCCACAGAGTCTTCCTGTCCACCCCTCCTACCACCAGTCTGGCAACATCTTAGGAAACAAATTTTTTTCTGAACACCTTTCAGAAAGTGTTGGCCTGGAGTTTGTAGATATATCCCCCTCCTAGGAAGGGGACACAGGTTCACTTAGTGAATTGGGAGTGGAGTTCTCACTGGTTTCTTCTCAGCTCATCCTCTGCAAGAGTCCTTTCTACTTCTCCTCAAGGTTGTGGAATACCTGAGTTCAGAAACCTACCTACAAGGTGGATGATTTCCTCTTTTCCTAAATTGTTCCTGTTTCACTATCAAACTGGAAAACCTAAGACATAATACATTCTTTAAGGTTCCATCACTTGCACATTCAATTAGTAAATGCAAAATCATTGTCAGAATAAATTATAATCTTATTATAAGCAGATGTGAGAAATTTCTAAGAAAGCCAAGTTACACATTTTATGTTCCTCTGCTATCCAAATGATTTTAGATTTCTGAAGGGTGTTAAAAATTAAGTATTGCATATTTTTTTAACAGTTTGAGGTTCACAGCAAAACTGAGCAGAAGATACACAGATTTCCCATACAGCCTCCTGTTCCCACGCACAAGCTACCTCCCTCCTATTATCAACATCCCCCATCAGAGTGGTCCATTTATTACAACTGACTCATCATTATCACCCAGAGTCCATGGTTTGCACAGGGGTCGTATTTTCTAAAGGTTTGAACAAAAGAATAATGACGTGTATCCACCATTATAGTATCACACAGAGTAGTTTCACCGCCCTAAAAATCCTCCATATTACATATATCTGAATCTTTTCTTAAGAACATCATTTCTTCTTATAACAGAACTTGGAGAGTAGCTCAAATGGCTTCACTGTTTTCAGAAACAGCACATCTGTGTGTGAGGCAGGGTAACACATAGTAAGCTGTTGACTTAGCCCAGGGAGATAACCAGAAACAAAGGATTCTCTGTGCAAGCAAACAGACAGCAGCTGGCAGAGTCCGGAGCTCCATCTGAGCTCATCTGTGTCTGTCTCACTCTGGCATGGTCCTTCGAGTACACGCTAAAGGACCAGGACACTTGCACCACACTTAGTCCTGCACTGCCACCAGCCTACGATCTGACATTGTGAGTTCTGATGGCTCGTGTTAAGGGACAACTCTAGGATGGAGGCCTTTAGTGCCCCATCAACTCACATGACAGATGACATTCACAAGTACAATATACTTCCATAGATGCTCCAAATTGCATAAAGTCCAAACAATTTTGTAGAGGAGCAAATTTAATAGAAGTATTTATTTTTCTGTATAGTATGTAAAGGTATTTTATAACCATGGATGCAAATTGGCCAATGAAAATTTCTTAAAATTTTTAAAGGGAAAATAAATACAGTATGGCCTATATCTTTTTTTTTTTCAAGTCTATAGGACTTTGTTTTTTATAATGAGTCATGACTTTTCTACATATTTTCTTAACTGCAGATTAGCAAGCAAGTAGCACTATCGTATGCACATAAACTGTTTTATTAAAACTGTCACATATAGGCTTTTTAACATAGCCCTGGCAAAAACGCACATACTACAGTTTTCATTGCCAAACAGAAAGCTTAGCCTTTCTGCCTAAAGTAAGTGTTGTCCTCTAGAGCTTACTGTGATGACATAGACCTTCCATATCTGTACTGATAAGTGCACATGTGGCTGCTGAGCACATGAAATGTAGCTAATATGACTAAGGAACTAGATGTTTAATTTTATAATTTTAATTCACTTGCATTTAAATGGCCACATGTGGCTAGTGGCTATCATAGGAGACACTGTACGCCTAAAGTGTCTGTACTTGGGTATGCAATGGAAAACCAAGAACAATGGATGAGGACTTGCCTTGCAGCTGTGTTTGCTAAAGAGATTATCAGGTAGTTTTCCCACAAAGAACAGTACCTCATCCTTCCCCCTAGCTCCTGTCCCCTAGAATGCTTGTAGCTCTTAAAAGCCATTTTTTCAGTTCATTGCAATTACTTTTCTCACTCTCCAGATTCTCTTCTCCAGGGCTGGCTTAGTTGGCTCAGGCTGCTATAACAAAATACCATAGACTGGGTGGCTTAAACAACAGACTTATATCTCACAGTTCTGGAGGTCCAAGAGTGAGTGCTGGCAGGTTCAGTTTCTGGTGAGGGCTGTTTTCTGGGCTTTGCAGACAGCTGCCTTCTTTCTGTGTCCACAAAGAGAAGAGGCAAAGAGAGAAAGTGAGGAGAGGGGGAGACAGGCTGAGATTTCTTCCTTTCCTATCAGATTAGGGCTCCACCCTTTTGACCTCATTTAACCTTAATCACCTCTTTAAAGGCCCTGTATCCAATATAGTCACATGGGAGGGGGGCGGGTAGGGCTTCAACATAGGAATTAGGCAGGGACACAACTCAGTCCATCGCAGGGGTCTTTCTTACCTGTCGACCCTGGAGGCTGTGGCCGCCTCCCATGGAGAAGTTGCTGTATTAGCCTGGCATACTGTTGGGGCCGCCTGTGCCCAGGCTCAGCGGTTCCTTGGGCCACCAACCCACTCCTCTGTGCTGCTCAGGCCTTCAGGTGCATCACATCAGCCCTTACCTTGCTTTTGGCCCCTGTCACTCTCACTTTCCTGATTGGGAGTCTCCTTCATGAATGGAAGGAGTAAATTGGCATCAAAGCTCCGGGGCATGGGATTATTGTGTTCTGTTAATGGGCATAATCCACCATGTTTGTTAGAAGTGCTGAGAACCTCTGATCGGGGCTCCTCCTGCCTCCCTAGGGGGCACTGTGCTCCAGCCACTGCCGCCTCTGGTGCGGTGGGGGCCCCAGGCTGTCTGGGCACACGCCTGCAATAGCCATCCCCGGCCTCTTCCCCGGCGAAGTCTCTGTCTTTCCTAAAACCCCCCTGTAAACATATCTTATAAATAAGCCTTCCTGTGACTAATTCCACTTGGCTGTGGTTACCCTACTCTTCTGCACCTCCCCAACTCAGAGGTCCAGCATTGCTCCTGGGTTAATGTGCACTCACGCCTGCATGGCTTTAGTCATCACTCAAGTCTTTTCCACAAATACACACTCTGCTTCCTCAGCTAAACTGTAAACTCTCAAATAAGGACTCTTTTCTAAATGCTGTACATTTCTGGGAGAGAGAAATAAAAACTAGTATAGCTTTCTCTCTGTTTGCTGTGGGTGTGGGTCTAAGTAGAGAGAGAGAGGTCAACTACATCCTCAGTATATGTCTTTCTGTTTAATTTGTTTGCTCACCACTGCAAATACTGTGTAGCCTGTGAAGTCAATGGGCTTGCCTTTTTAAATCAGGGATTTGGAAAATTACACACACATACACTATAATCAGTCCATTAAAAGTTAGTGGCATGGATTAGTCATGGTGAGTTTAAGTTTTTGAATAATTCCTTTTACACATTTAGAGGGTTTTTTTCCCCCCCTAAACAGAGAAAGGTACTGATTTAAAAGGAAAATTTTACAATTGTGATAGTAATCTCTGAAAAGTATTATTGAGGTGGTGCTTAAAAGTGACTCATGGTTTTCTGCTTATGGCCAACAAACCAGATTTACCTTTCCACCTTAAATAATTAGAAAATCAGACAAACTATGAAAAACATCAGTTTCCAGATACCAGACAACAGGTAGCATAAGACTATGATACTTGAAAGAAAGGAAACAAGAGATGTGAGCCCTTCGTTGCACAAGCTTACTAGGGGGAGACAGTTTCCAGGCTACAGCTCAGGAAGCAGGAACCCAAAAGAGCCCCACAGTCTTGTTGAAATAAGGAGACACAGATCAGAGTTGAAAGACCATCCAGGATGGTCTCTTCATCTTAAACTCCTTAACTCACATCTGTAAAGTCCCTTTTGCTATGTAAGGTAACATGGTCCCAGGTTCCAGGGATTAGGATGCAGACATCTATGGGGGAGGCTATCATTCTGCCTACCACACATACCATGGAATACTACTCGGTAATGAAAAGGAATAAACTATTGATATATGCAAAAACCTGGACGAATGTCCAAAGAATTGATCTGAATAAAAAAGCCAATCCCAAAAGGTTATATATTCTATGATTCTATTTATATAATATCCCCGAAATGACAAATTAATAGAAATGGAGAATAGATTAGTGGTTGCTCAGGGTTAAAGAAGGGGTGGGGACAGGATGGAAGTGTGTGTGGCTATAAAAGGGCAACAAGTGGAATCCTTGTGGTGATGGAAATGTTTTGTATCTTGACTATAGCAATGTGAATATCTTGGTTGTGATATTGTACTGTGTTTTTACAGGATGTCACCATTAAGGGAAACTTGGTAAAGGGTATGCAAGATCTGTCTGTATTATATCTTAAAACTACATGTGCATCTATGATTATCTCAAAATTAAAAATTTAGCTAGGCATGGTGGCACATGCCTGAAATCCAAGCTACTTAGGAAGCTGAGGTGGGAGAGTCACTTGAGCCCAGGAGTTTGAGACCAGCCTGGGCAACATAGTAAGACACCATCTCAAAAAAAAAGTTTGATTTAATTTTTTTACAGCACCATACAAAAACCTGCACACGGATATTTAGAGCAGCTTTATTCATAACCACCAAAACTTAGAAGCAACCAAGATGTCCTTCAGTATGTGAATGAATTAATAAACTTCAGTACATCCCTACAATGGAATATTATTAGGTGCTCAAAAACAATGAGCTATCGGGTTGTGCAAAGATATGAGGAAAACTTAAATGTATATTACCAAATGAAAGATGTCAATCTGAAAAGACCACATACTGTATTATTCCAACTATATGACATTCTGTAAGAGGCAAAACTGGAGACAATAAAAAAAAATAAATGTTTGCCAGAGATTAAGGGGGAAGAACGCATGAGTAAGGTGGAGCCCAGAGAATTTTTGGGATACTGAAACAATAATGATGGATATGACACTATAATTGTGGATACATGTCATTATAAATTTGCCCAAACCCCAGAGAACGTCCAACACAAAGAGCAAACCTTGATGTAAACTATGAACTCTGGCTGATAATGACGTGAATGTAGGTTCGTCACTCGTGACAAATGTGCCACTCTGGTGGGGGATGTTGATAGTGGCAAAGACTATGCATGTGTGGAAGCAGAAGGTAAATGGGAAATCTCTGTACCTTCTGCTCAATTTGCCGTGAAACCAAAACTGCCCTGAAAAAATAGTCTATTTAACAACAACAACAAAAAAGAAAAACAGAGAGAAAACTTCCCAACAAATTTTATGAAGACAGAATTAACTTGATACCCAAGTCAAAGACATTATGAGAAAAGAAAATGACAGATGAGCTTTCTTCATAAACACAAATGCAAAAATCCTTACCAAAATGTTAACAGAATCCAATCACACAACATGAGAAGAAGATAATACACCATGGGCAAATAGGTTTATCCCAGAAATACAAGACTTGTTTTAACATTCAAAACTCAATCAATAGGCCAGG
>VBSM01001082.1:1820793-1833944 GCA_008086735.1 Cheirogaleus medius
GGACCTAGCACTCCACGATGCCAGTCTCCCGTCCCACAGGCATGGTGACTCCAGGCCCGATGCGGGTGGAGACCTCTCTCACATTTTAGCAGTCGGTCCTTAGTGAGAGAGCCAAACCCTGCCGGGCACACTGACACCTGTTACAGAAACCATTACAGCAGAAATGGGGTCTTCAAGAAATTGCCACAGATTTTTGGCAGAGCCAAAGTTACAAAATTTAATTTAAAGACGGTTTTCAGCATAAACCTGTCTTTACAAATTCCATCTAGCAGTTGAAAGAGGATCCCTTAAAGTTGACTATGTATGTAATAGCTTGATTTCTAGAGGAAATCCTTGATTTGGGGGAATGTAGATCTTTGCTCTTTGGGTTTCTAAGCTGCACGCATGGGAATGGTGGAACTCAAACTTTAGGGTAGCGTGGCGCAGCACGGAACCCACAGGTGGTTTAAGGTCTGCCGTGAGAAGCAATTGTGTTTTTTGAAACAGGTAAGGCTGACATCACCAGAGCAGGGAGGGTTTTCAAGGACCAGCCTCCATGAGATAAACCTTGCAAAGCAAGCACTAGACAAAAACAGTCTTTGTGTCGCCCACCCCTGGAGGCATCTCCCATCTGGCTGGGTGCCATGAGCCAGAGGTCTCTGAGGCTGGTTGTTTCCAGGCACACCCTACCTCCACCCCCTCACTCTCTACCCTCTCACTCTTTGTCTTCAGGGGGAGCTGACCATGACCAGCGACATGGAGAGCTTACAGAATGCCCTGTACTTAGATACGGTGCCAGAGCCCTGGGCTAGGCGAGCCTACCCTTCCACAGCAGGCCTGGCAGCCTGGTTTCTGGATCTCCTCAATCGAATCAAGGAGCTGGAGGCTTGGACGGGGGACTTTGCAATGCCCTCCACTGTGTGGCTCACAGGCTTCTTCAACCCCCAGTCCTTCCTGACTGCCATCATGCAGTCCATGGCCCGCAAGAACGAGTGGCCACTGGACCAGATGGCCCTGCAATGTGACGTGACAAAGAAGAACAGGGAAGAGTTCAGGAGCCCTCCTCGGGAAGGGGCCTACGTCCACGGCCTCTTCATGGAAGGTGCCCGCTGGGACACACAGGTAAAGCCCGGGAAGAGCCAAAGGGCTCCTCTTGTACACATTGCACATGCACATACACACTGCACCCATAAAGTGTGATTACTAAAGGGGTGCCCCTGCATCTTTTTGCCTAGATAACATTTCTTTCCTTGAGGCCATTTTTATCCAGCCAGGGGTGGTGCAAAGCACACAGGCTTTGCAGAGGGAGCAGACTGGAGAGGTTAACGGCGTGGGCTCTGGAACCAGACTGGCTGTATCTGAACCAGAAACTGTATCTGTGACCTTGGATATACTTTCACCTCTCCAGATCTCAACTGCTATATGAGAGAACAGATTCATTGTGAAAATTAAATGAGTTAATATATAAGACACTTGAACAGTGCCTGGCACACAGACAGTGATCAAAAGGTGTTGGAGTCAGCTGTCCTTGCTGCTGTGTGTCTTGGGGTATCATTGCACCTCCCTGGTCTGCTTTCCTCATTCATGAGCTCTCAAAAGGCAGGAGTCCCTTTTGATTTTCATGTTGTTTTATGTCAGCAAAGAGGAGCCAGTAGATGTCATTTAAAGTGACATTTTGAAAGGATTCCTCACTGAGGGCTAATAAAAACTGGAGTCATCACAAGATTGAGAAGATGTTTTGTCATGGATAAGAAACTGGCAAGCAAGCCCAGATGGCTGCGATAAATGAAATAACAAGGATGGATAACTCTAGGGCAAGTTTATGCTTGTTATACACATGATCTGGAAAGAGTGCCTACTCAAATATCCCACTTGGCAGGTGATGCTAACCTATTCCTAGCAGTCAACACTAAGCTAATCGAGTAAAACTGTGAGAAGATCTGGAAGATCCCAGGAGGCTATGTGAATATGCACACAGAGAAGTACTGGATTCAATAGTACCCCAAAAAATTCATGTCCACCCAAAACTTCAGAATGAGACTTTATTTAAAAATAGAGTCTTCACAGATGTAATTAGTTAAGATAAGGTCATACTGGATTAGCATGGACCCTAAACCCAATGACTAGTGCCCTTATAAGAAGGCCACATGGAGACACAGAAGAGAATGCCCATAAAGGTGGAGGCAGAGAGAGGAGCGATGCATCCACAAGCTGAAGAATGCCAAGGATTGCCAGCAACCACCAGAAACTAGGAGAGGCCTGGGTTGGTTTCTGCCTCAGAGCTTCCAGAAGAACCAACTCTGCCCACACCTTGACTTAGGACTTCCAGCCTCCAGAACTGTGACAGAATAAATTTCTGTGGCTTTACCACCAAATTTGTGGCAATTTTTCATGCCAGCCTTAGGAAACCAATCCAAGAGTCAACAAGGACAGTAAAGTAGGACAGTGTTCAGACAGCCTGAATCTTGAGAAGGAGGTTGACTTCCCTCTTTCCACGTGAACATTTGCACAAGATTCTGTCAGTGGAGATCACACATGGATTGTGTCAGACGTAGGGTGGCCTAGGGCAAGCCACAGCCAGAATCCAAAAAAAGAAAACAACAAAATGAGAGAAGTGCAAAAAGGAAAGCAGGGAAAAAACTTAGAGGAAGGGCAATGAAACTGTGGGGTAAACAAAAGGATATCTATCCCAATCCCTCAGCCCTCATTTTTCATACCTGATTGTAAGTAATAAAAACTTTCCAAAAACCAATACCTGTTCACCAGGAGCTCTTGTTCTTAAGGGTTCTATCCCAAAAAGATGTCAGCAAAAATGGAATAAGCAGGACCTCCAAAAATCCTCTTCTCCATAAAACAATGAGAATATTGGCAAAAAAAAAAAAAAAACCCCATCAGAATCAACTTTTTCAGAACTCTGGAAATTAAACCAAAGGCTTACAGCAATCCAGGCAAGTGTTTATGTAAGCAAAACAGCTGAATCTTGGTAAGGACAAACTTTACAGCCTTTTAACTTGCCCTATTACCGCCCCAACCCTATCCCCAGCTCTGAGGTGGCCTCAAGAACCCACAGGCCACAATCACAGTGAAAACCAGCAGCCTGGCAGCCACTGGAAATGGCACAATGGAGTGGGAGCACCTTCAAAGCCCCATTCCCAGAAAGTTGCCATTATTTTTCTAATTATCTTTTTTAAAATTTCAGTGTATTTGGAAACACAAATGTTTTTTGTTCTATGGATGAATTGTATAATGGTGAAGTCAGGGCTTGTAGTGTACCCGTCACCAGAATAGTGTACATTGTACTTAATACATAATTTTTGATCTCTCAACCCTCTCCCACCCAAAAATTGTCATTATTTTGCCTCTCTAGTGGTTTCCTGGAAGACCTCACTCACAAGTCTGTCTTATTTGATATGAGTTGGAACTCAACCAAGGCAACAACCTTTTCCCCATGGGCATTTGTTGAAAAACAAAGACAACTGCTTAACACTGTTAGCTTACCTGAGGTAGTAGATGAAAGTGGAGCAAATAATAGGCTAACCAAAAAGTTTAAAAGGACAAGCTAGAAAGTGGGATGTCCAGAGGGGGCTTGGAAAACCTCAAAATCTAAAAGGTCATGCCTATGAGTAGAGCTGTGCACATAACCAGAGCTGTGCACATGCTCAAGGAAGACTTGAGAAGGCCATACACTCTCACTTCTAGCTAACTTTGAAGTTCTGTGAGAGCAGGGAAGTGAAGTCTAAGTTAGCAGAGTTTTAAACTGGTTGAGCATTTGAGGTATGCTCCAACACACACAGCCTCTCAGCAAAGACTTTGAGACTTATTGGTTCCAGTTACTTAAGAAAATCTCTAATTATGTGCTGACCACCAACTTGAGCAGGCCACTTCAGTGGTCATACATGACAAAGAATATAGACTTTACAGAATCAATTCAGAAAAGTTACTAAACAAACAAATATCAACAAACCCTACAGAGACAGAGATTTCCAGAGTGGCCATGTTATTTAAAACATCTAGACTTTAATAAAAAATTATGAGACATGCAAAGAAAAAGGAACAGCCCATATACAAGGGAAAAAAGCAATCAACAGAAACTATCCCTGAGGAAGTCCAAATGCTGGACTTGCTAAATAAAGACTTTAAATCACCTATTTCAAATATGTTCCAAGAGCTAAAAGAAATCATGTCCAAAGAAAATTATGTGAACAATGTATAACTGAGTAGAGGATATTAATACAGAGAGAGAAAATATGCATATTTTAAAAAGAACCAAGTAGAAACTCTGGAGTTGAAAAGTATAATACCTGAAATAAAAATTCAATAAATTCAACAACAGATTTGGATAGGCACAAAAAATAGCAAACTTGGAAAAAGGTCAATTGAGATTATCCAGTCTAAAAAACAGGAAAAAAAAGAATGAAGAAGAATTCAAAGTCTCAGAGACCTATGAGACACCATCAAGCATACCAACATATACATAGTGGGGGTTTCAGAAAGAGAGGAGAAATAAAGAGCCAGAAAGAAAATTTGAAGAAAAACATTAATCTACACATCCAAGAAGCTCAATGAAATCCAAGTAGAATAAACTCAGAGATCCATACCTAGACATAATATAATCAAACTGGTGAAAGATAAAGACAAAGAGAGAATCTTGAAAGTAGCAAGAGAAAAGTGATGCATCACTTACAAGGGGTCCTCAATGAGAATAACAGCTGATTTCTTGTTGGAAACCATGAAGGCCAGAAGGCAGAGAGATGACATAGTCAAAGTGCTGAACTAAAAGAATGTCACCCAAGAGTTCTATATCCAGCAAAATTATCCTCAAAAATGAAGAAGAAAGTAAGATACTCTCAGATTTTAAGAACAGAGAGAATGTATCACTACCAGACCAGCCCTTCAATAAATACCAAAGGGAGTCCTTCAGACTGAAAGGACACTCTACAGTAACTCAAGCCCATATAAAGAAATAGAATATTGGTAAAGGTAATTACATGTGCAAATATGAAAGATAGTATAAATGCATGTTTGTTTATAATTTTTTTCTCTATCTGATTTAAAGGACAATTGTGTAAGGCAATAATTATAAATCTGTGTTGATGGGCATAAAATGTACAAAGATGTAATTTGAATGATGCAAACAGCACCAAGGAGGAGGAAGAGGGAATGGAGCTATATAAGAATAAAGTTTTTATATACTATTGAAATTAAGTTACAATTAATCTGAAGTAGATTTTTATACACTAAAATGTTAATTGTAATACTCAGGGCAATCACTAAGAATATAATTCAAAAAGATATAGTAACCAAGGGAATTTAAATGCTACACTAGAATGTATCTATTAACACAAAAAAGACAATAATGGAGGAATAGAAAAACAAAAAAGACACAAACATATAAAAAACAAACAGCAAAGTGGCAGACATAAATCCTACTTTATCAGTAATTATATTAAATGTAAGTGGATTAAACACTACAACTAAAAAGCAACGATTGGCAGAATGAATTTTTAAAAACAAACTAAAAAACCCCACCATGATCCAACTATATTATGTTCACAAGAGACACACTTTAGCTTCAAAGACACCAGTAGGTTGAAAGTAAACAGATGGAAAAAGATATGCCATGTAAACAGAAACCAAAAGAAAGTTAAGAGGCTACACTAATATCAGATAAAGTAGACTTTATAAGACAAAAGATGTTACTGGAGAAAAGATAGAAGAGATATAAATTATAGAGACAAAAAAGAACATTTTATGATAATAAAAAGGTCAATCCATCAAGAAGATATAACAATTATAAATGTATATGCACCTAACAAAAGAGCCCCTAAACTACACAAAACAGAAACTGACAGAACTGAAGAAAGAAAGAAATTCAACTGTAATAACTGGAGCTATCAATCCCCTACTGATAAGGGTGACTGCAAATGGTTTCTTTTTGGGGTGATGAAAATGTTTTGGAATTAAGACAATGATGATGATTGTGTAACTTTTTAATATACTAAAAACCACTGAATTATATACTTATAAAATGCTGGTTTTAAATGGTATGTGAAAGAAAAATATTCTAACCGTGCTTCTACTCCTTGCCATAAACACTCAATTCTGGCCGGGGGCAGGTAATGGAGTCCTCATGGTTTACCTTAGTTCTGTTACTCACCATGCTTTATATTAGCCTCTAAAAACACTGAAGAGGTACATCCTTCCCTTCAAGTAAATTTCATAAAAACAAACCAAACTCTGTCCATAGCATGAGGAACTCAGAGTCACATGGACACAAAGAATCTGTGAATCACTCTGAATCAACATTTCCTATAGTATGTTCCACAAAGCATTAGTACCATGGGAAATGAATACTTTGCAGAGAAAAGGGTAAAAGGGTTCTGTGGTCAAATAAATTTGGGAAGCACTAGATTAAAGTTAAACTGTTTTCTTTCCTGCTAGGACATCTCATCTTCAATGGGCTTGTGTATGTTGTAAAGTGTCAAGTCCAGAGTATGGTAAACACTATTTCCCAAATTTATTTTACTAAGGGACCTTTTTGTTCCTCAGGACTAGTAGGAAAAATTGCTCTAGACAATTCTATCGAGACATCTCAGAAAATCACAGGAAGGCCTCATCTGGAAAGCTACAGAACAGTCAGGTCCCTATTACATGAGTAAGGATAGAATGTAGCTCTCTGCTCAAAAAGTCAAAATGCTCTAGAGGGTCGATGAATTTGCATATGAAACTAAAAAGAAAAAGAAACAGGACATAACCAAAGCCTTAAAAGCTAAAGCATTTGCTGGCAGGAACTGTGTCTTAATCATCTTTAAATCCCCAGCACCTAGCACGACATCTGGCAAATACTTGCATTCAATATGCTTATGAAATGAATGAATGAACAAACTAGGAGAGAATCAAGCTCCAAAGGGATTAATCTGTACATGATAAATAGCTTTTGGAACTCTGCTTCAAGAAGTGATTTAGGCTGAAAAAATAGAAACGTGTTTTCCACCTATCAGATGCATTCCCTCACGTGTTGCTGAGAGAACCTGGAAGAGGACAAGCGTTATAGGCAGCCGGGCCATCCTCGTCTCTTGTCCCTTGGATCTTCTGACAGGGGTAAGGTTGATGGGCTGGGCTCTGGGTCTGATCTAAAATGGCTCTCATGCTTTTGTCCTCAGGCTGGGATTATTACAGAGGCAAAGCTGAAGGATCTGACACCCCCCATGCCTGTGATGTTCATCAAGGCCATTCCTGCAGATAAGCAGGATCGCCACAGAGTCTACTCCTGTCCTGTGTACAAGACCAGTCAGCGGGGACCCACCTATGTGTGGACTTTCAACCTGAAGACTAAGGAGAATCCATCCAAGTGGGTTCTCGCTGGAGTAGCCTTGCTTCTGCAGATTTAGCTTCCTGCAGAGCCACTGAAAAAACAAGGAAAGAGGCTGGGCTGGAGGCTGCCCAGAGGGACAAGGGGGTGAGGGGTGACCGCAGAAGATACTTAAAAAGATAATAAATCATGAGCACCCACACTTCTGTAGAATTCATCTAGAGAACATGGAGAGGAAAGCCTGACGTGAGGCTGAGCTAGAGGAGTGCAGGCCCAGGAACTAGGGGAAGAGAATTGAGTAACGATGAACCTTTCCTAATAAAGTGATTTATTCTTCAGCTGTGTCTGGTCCAGGCTTTGTGAGCTGTTGAGTCATACATGAACATAAAGAAACCAAGAGAATAAAGCTGCAAACATGTGAGCCCTGTCCTTGTTACACAGCACTGTCCTAAGTGCTCTTGTTCCCAGCTACCCCGTGCAGTCCTCGGGCTGGCAGCACTGGTATCCCCCGTGAATCGGAATCTCCATTTTAACAAGCTCTCTGGGCAATCTGTATGCACACTCTAGTTTGAGAAACACTACCCGGGAGGAGAGGTCACCAAAATTTTTCTGTAAAAAGCTAGATAGTAAATACTTTAGGATTTGTAGGTCATAATGTCTCTGTTTCAACTACTCATCTTTGCCCCTGCAGCCCAAAAGCATTAGAGGATAAGTAAATTAAGGAGTGTGGCTGCATTCCAATAAACTTTATTTACAAAAACAAGCAATGAGCCATATCTTGCTGATCCCTGCTGTAGAGGATAAAGGAAGCGTTTATGTGGTATTTATCTTTCATTAATTCACACATCTATTCAATGCATTTTTATCTAACACCTACTATTTGCTGTGATACAACTGTGAACAAGCAAGCACGTTGTTTTCCTGTATCTCTATCACCCTTCAGATCATTTAAGAGGGACCCAAGGAGAAAACTTTCCCCTAAAGCTTTTTAATCTAACAGTTTTCTAGCTTTTCCTCTGGGGAAGAAATTTTCACTGGAAGCTCCAAGTGCTCCATGGTTTTAACACGTTTTAAATAGCTTTATGAAGCGGACTGTTTCACAAGAAATGTCTAGAAGGGCCCAGTATTCATTCTGGCGTCATTATTCCCTCATGTCCTTGCAGAGACTTAATTTTTGGATTAATTACTATTTAGAACAGTGGTTCTTAAACATGAGCAGGCATCAGAATCCCCTACAGGGCTTGTTGAAACAAAGATTGCTGGGTCCCACCCTTCAGTATATTTAATTCAATAAGTTTAACAAATTGCCAATGCAGCCAGTCTGCCACTTTGAGAATCCCAGATGTAAAACCTCAAATCCCACCATCCTACAAATTTCTGCTATGCAGAATATAGAATCTAAATAATTCCTTTATGATTTTCCTGCTTTCTTCCCCTGTGGTTCCTGTACCCCTTCAGTGGGGCCCTATGCCTCATCTTCATGCACTAAGGGAGTTAACAAACTCCTGCTGGAATCCAGGAACTCCAACTTGGGTTTCGTCCCTCCTCTCCCATCAACCAGTAATGTACCTTCCGTTGTTTGCCAATGTCTTAGTTTACTGCCTAGAGGTTAATCTGTTTTGGGGGAGATAATTCTGTCCTTCTCATTAGCATCATCCTTCCTGACCCTCACCCAGAACAGTACCATAAGACCAGGCAAGAAGAGGACCAAGAAGGTGGAAGGTGGAAGTCTCACTATACAACGGTAGAACGCTTTGAGGCACGTAACTTTTGAAGACAAGGACAAGTGGACAGGTTAGATATATGTATTAATAAACCTCAGGACAGTATTATAAATTAGATCAATACTATTGATTTCTTCCTAGCACCCACAGACAAAATGAAATTATAATAAAGATAATTCTAAAGCATAGAGTACTTTGGTAAAGTTGCTAGCCAAGTAGGATGCTGGGAGAAAGAAGGGCAGCTTGAGGCAAGCTATCAAGTGGGAGGTAGGCTCAGAAAGAGGACACCAAGGACAAACTTACCTGAGATGAAGGAGTGCCCAGCACTGGCCAACCTCTCACAACCTGGGCATTAGGTTAGTACTTTCCCATTACTATTCTGCTACATTATAAACTTGATTAGGTTTATACAGGCTGATCTTGGAGCTCAACTACCATTTAGTAGGGTCTTCTGTTTTAAAAAAGTGCTTTGAGCTGTAGTCAAACACAGTGAACACTTCAGACACAAATAAGATAAGAAGTGACTCTGCTAAGTTTATTTCAAACAAGGGGCACCTGAAGTTAATTTTTCACCCGTATGACAAAGGACACACGTAAGCTCACTGGCCCTCTATGCTTCTCCCCTGCTCTAACAAAAGACCTGCTCTAGAGCCCAGTTCTAAAGGGCTGATCTGAGGTTTTTTTCCATGAGCAGTGATTGCAGCTGATCCAGTTAAATGCTTCCCAGATAGCACTTCTAAAACTGGATCTCCAATTGAAGATGTTTTTCCAATGGGTCCAAAAGGAAAGATGGGCTGGAACATGAAGAGTATTCTTTCTCTTGATGCAGAAGCCAGAAATTAAGCCATTGTGAAATCCAGTATACCCTCCAAGTTCAAGACCAGGTTCTTTCCTCTCCAACCCATGAAAAAAAGAGAGAACAGGGATATCCTCTCAGAGATGCAATTCCTCCAGATGGAGCTGAGTATTTTTTTAAGGGGACCATGAAATAGCAATGGGCTAAGAGAGTTTGTCTACTGACTACTGAAAGGGCTTCTTTCCTAAGTGGGATTTCTGATGTTTGTCAAGGCTCGAGCTCCAGCTGAAACTTTTCCCACAGTGGGAACATTTATAAGGTTTCTCTCCTGTGTGAACCCTCTGATGTCTATTAAAGTTTGATCTTTGAATAAAACTTTTCTCACAGATGGGACATTTATAGGGCTTCTCTCCTGTGTGGATTTTCTCATGGTGGCGCAATCCCGAGAAGTCACTAAAGCCTTTCCCACAGTAATCGCATTTACAGGGCTTCTCTCCCGTGTGAGTTCTCTGATGCTTCACAAAGTCTGAACTCCGCAGAAAGGCTTTTTTGCAGATGGGACACTGAAAGTATGTCTCTCCGGTGTGAGTTCTTTGATGAAAAACAAGCTGAGAATTCCTGTAAAAGGTTTTCCCGCATTCCCTGCAGGTGGGGAGCTTCTGGGCCATGGGGGCTCTCAGCTGCCCTTTCTGGGGGGCGTCTCTCTTCTCCTCAAGCCAAACGGCGGGCAGTTCTGGGTGAGGATTAGGCAAATGCTGACTTAGTTGTTTCCCAGAATTCCTTTCTTGAGAAGAAAGTTGTCCCCCTGGCCCCTCATCCTGAAGGGTTTCTGGAGCCTCAGGTAGAGTCTCTCCTTCCCCAAAGCACCCTGGCTCATCCTCGTTGAAGAAGCCCCTCAGGGAAGCCTGGGAAGGCACCCCTCCTGAGGCCTGACAGGAGGCATCCAGAGGTTCCTGGTCCCTGTGATTTTCCAAGTTTAGGTTCTCTTTGTCATTCTCTTGTCTATCTCCTAAAAGAAGAAAGAAGATGTGAAATGATTCAATGAATATTATCCCTTGTTTTCTAACTCATACGTCCACGACAGGGTCATCATAGAACATTCATTCTTTTCACCAAGAGGGCATCAGTGAGTGAGGAAGAAAATAATCATTCAGCCTGAATGCCCAGGACTCACCTCACTTGCCGAGAGCTGAGAATTTTTAAATAACACATGAGGGCCCACAGAATGCTTTTCTGCCCCTGACATTAATAAGTAGCCATATTTCTTAAGGCCCAGGAAAAACAAGTATTTTATAAGCAAGTACTACTTTAAAAATGACTAATTTTTATCTGATTATATAAAAGATAAATATGATCACTGGAAAAAAATGGGAAAGAAAGAAAATTATCAAGAAGAAAACCAAATCAACCTCAATTTTACTACCCAGAGATAACAACTATGAGGATACATTTTTAGTCTTTTTAATTTAACCTACATGTTTACATGTATATGCTATTTTCTAACATTACTGATATCATACTGTATATATAGTTCTATATTCAGCTATGTAGCATTTAAGTTGTAAATGGTATTGATCAATTTTACATGGATTCTCACATTCACAAGAAACCTAAAAATCCATGAAATGCATTAATGTGTAATTTTACTATGGTTGCAATGCAGTGAAGCTACAGTATAAACGTGAATCTCTCAGTCTACATTTGAATCTAGCATTTCCATGTGCTTTATTAACCCATTAGGAGTTAGATTTGTTTTTCTCATCATAACTTAAGTTTTTGGTTATTACCAGTTAATGATGCATATAGTAAAGATTTCTATTTTTGTGGTAGGATTTTCAACTTTTATAAATTACTTTACCCCTATAGATCTAAAAAAGCTATTTACCTTTCTCTTTTATATATTAGTGTAAATGTAAGACACTAATTATCTGCCGGAGATCTAGGAATCACTAGAGAACTAGACCTGAACTCGTTAGTTCACAAAGCCTTAGAACATATTCCTCTCAAATGGCAAAGCTACTTTCTCTTGTCTTTAAAGAAGTCTTTTTTTCTATTTCAGCATATTATGGGGGTACAAATATTAAAGTTATGTATATTGCCCATGCTCCTCCTCCCCCCTTGAGTCAGAGCTTCAAGTGTGACCATCCCCCAGATGGTACGCATCACACTCATTATGTATGTATATTACCCATCCCCTCCTCCCCCTCCCTTCTGCCCAACACCTGATAGATGTTATTCCTATATGACCACTTAGGTGTTGATCAGTGAAACCAATTTGATGGTGAGTACATGTGGTGCTTGTTTTTCCATTCTTGGGATACTTCACTTAGTAGAATGGGTTCCAGCTCTATCCAGGAAAATACAAGAAATGCTATATCACCATTGTTTCCTATAGCTGAATAGTACTCCATGGTATACATTTTACAATACAATATACTGCATTTTATTAATCCACTCATGTATTGATGGGCACTTGGGTTGTTTCCACAACTTTGCAATTGTGAATTGTGCTGCTATAAACATTCGAGTGCAGGTGTCTTTTTTATAGAGTGTCTTTTGTTCTTTTGGGTAGATGCCCAGTAGTGGGATTGCTGGATCAAATGGTAGATCTACTTGTGTCTCTTTAAGGTATCTCCATATTGCTTTCCACAGAGGTTGCATTAGTTTGCAGTCCCACCAGCAGTGTAGGAATGTTCCTATCTCTCCACATCCATGCCAACATTTATGGCGTGGATTTTTGGGGACTTTTTGATAAAGACCATTCTTACTGGAGATAAGTGATATCTCACTGCAGTTTTGATTTGCATTTCCCTGATGATTAGAGATGTTGAGCATTTTTTGGCCATTATTCTGTCTTCTTTTGAAAAGTTTCTGTTCATGTCCTTTGCCCACTTTTTGATAGGGTTGTTTGATTTTTTCTTGCTGATTTTCCTGAGTTCTAAATAGATTCTAGCTATCAGCCCCTTATCAGATGTGTAGCATGCAAAAATTCTGTTCAAAATTCTGGAAGTCCTGGCTACAGCAATCAGACATGAAAGTGGAATTAAAGGCATCAAAATGGGGGCAGAAGAGATCAAACTCTCACTCTTTGCTGATGATATGACATTATATTTAGAAAATCCCAAGGATTCAACCATGAGACTCCCAGAATTGATAAATGAATTTAGTAAAGTCTCAGGATACAAAAACAATACACACAAATCAGAGGCATTCCTATATGCCAATAACAGTCAAATTGAGAACCAAATCAAAAACTCAATACCCTTCAAAATAGCAACAAAGAAAAATTAAGCTTAAGCCCATTATCCAAAGTGAGGCGACACAAGATATGGAAAGTGGG
>VBSM01001082.1:1875698-1892051 GCA_008086735.1 Cheirogaleus medius
TAGAAGACCACGATTGAATTCAGTCTAAATGGAGAGATACAGGAAATAGGAAGGCAGGGGTCAAAGTGATACTGTGGTGTCTGGACATCTGAGGCAGCTCTCTTAATTAATGGCTTTCCCCACTGGGAGTACTTATTAGCTCTGTATGGCTTTTGACAGGGGGTGTTGTGAAAATACCAGGCCCAAGCCCGTTAGGGACCGTTTCCTTAAATTTACTGGAGAGTTTTGAGTAGTAGTGCTATTTTTAAAACAGAGAATCTCAGAAATCTCTTGACAACTTTAGCAAACTGCTTATGTTAAATTATTAACAGAATTGGTCGCGATACTCTTGGTAGTCAGTGTGACCATGGTTACTTTTTGATTAAACTCTTCGTAAAAGACACCTTGTATTAAGTTCAACGGATTATTGAATAGTTCATGTTTATGAGAGCATGCTGTGATTCAGGAAGCAGAGACTGGATTTTGTTAATCATTACAACCTTGTTTCCCTCCACATGAGATAAGTTTAATCTACATAAAAAACAGTAATAGATATATAGACAGGAGGATGTCAGAGCTCAGAGGACACTTTCTGTGCAAGCCCTAAGATAATTAATTTAAATTGAGTTAGTTATTAGATGCCCGCACAACACATACAAATGAAGTACAGGATTGGTTTCCTGATTTTACAGCTTTATAGTCTAGTTGGTGGTAGGGGGAAATGAAACAGCAAAATGACAATTTAGGATTATATTGCTTGTCCAAAGTGGGTGGTTTATAAAGTTTATAAAAATAACTCAAGGTTGTTTGTTTTGGGGGGGGGATGGGAATGGGAAGGCTGACAGTTTGGAAAGCTGTATAAATTTCTTTATTTATTTTTTTGGTTCAAAACATAATTGTGCATCTGCCACATACCAGGCATAGTACTCTAGTGCTGAATTTATAGAGAAGAGTGAATTGGGCAGTCTTATTTGTGATGGAGCTTACCCTTCTGTGAGGATGAGGGAGGAAAGACTACGCAGGTAAATAAGAACCTCTAATTGAGAAAAGTGATGAAGGTGACAGGCTGGGTTTTATGAGAGAAGATAATAGGGGGAGGGACAGTCTGCTTGATAAGATGTTCAGAGAAGGCCTGTCTGAAAGCTGACCCTCTTCTACTGGAAAAGGGTTCTAGGCAGGGAACAGTGTGTGTGAAGGTTCCAAAGCAGAGAAGAGCTTAGAGTGTTCTAAGAATGCAGTGTAAGTTGTTTGGTTAGAAATTATCCTGATGCTCTCCGTTCTCCCCTTACTACTATATTTTGATACCCAGTAAACTAAACTTTCTAAAAAGCAGAACCCATTTTAAAAGGGAGAAGAAAAAGGACCTAAGACCTTTCTTTGAATTATTGCTGAATTTTTTTTAGCAGTATTGTGTCTAACCTTGATTGATTCAGGAATGTGTTCATTGGATCTTGTTCTTAAACCTGATTTGATTACTAAGAATGGAGAGAAGCACTTGAAATTCTGAAGATGTTGTCTAGCACTATCCAAGTTATAGTTTTGAGTTTAAGCAGCGATTTAGGACCTCTCTTTTTGTTTGTTATGTTAGAGTCAAACCTTGCATACCATACTTCATCTACCAAGTACCTTTTTTGGCTTTAGATCAGACTTCACAGAGTGGTCCTTACATGTTTGGTATACTGCCACTCCCTACTGTCAATCTGGTTCTCCTTCCCACCCAAAAAACTGCCTTTCTAGAAGTTGTTGATGACTGTGTTCTTTCAAACACCAGAATTCAGTTGTGGGACATAAGGAATATGTTTCATCCAACAGACATTGGATATCCTCCTGTGTGATAAGCACTATGTTGGGCACTGGATAGATAACCTTGTATACTTTTTCATGGCTTCACATTCATGGGCCAAGAGTGGTCCAAGTTGAGAACCATTTTTGTACTATCATAAGAGGCAGAGTTCTGCAGTCCTGGGTTTGAATCCCTTTTCTCTAGGACTTATGTATGCTTTTTGTGACCTTGAGCAAAGTATTTCTCTAAACCTCAGTTTCTCAGTTGGAAAGTAAGAATTATACTTACTTCACAGTTACTTTGAGAATTCATGTAGACATGGGACTGGCATAGTAAGGAATGCAGTACATGTTAGCCATCATTGTTAGTAGCAACAATATTGTTGTGTTCTCATTCATTATTAGTAAATAAGTCCATAACCCCTCATGATCTACCACACAGTTTTTTTAATCTTCATTATTACTGGTTCCTACCCTTATTTCTAACCATTGTTGATTTAACCATTTTTTTTAATTGAGCAAATCCTTCAGGATATCCTAGGTGAGACTTTATTCTACTTCATACTCCAAATCTTCTATCTTTTCTGGATCTTAGGAGTCTGAAGTGAATTATAATGTGAATGATATGAAATAGAAATCTACCTATAAATTTGCTCTACTCATTTTTTTCATAGGACAGTAGATGGCTGAAATGGGATTGATAATGAGTTCTTTATAACAGTCATCAAAAGACCTAGCTTTGGTTACATTTTTATACTAACAGTTATGCCTTCTAATCTGGCCATTTCTTTCTTTTAACATTTTTCTCACTGTCCCTCAGATAATGGAGAGTAGCTGCTAATTTTGTTATTACTCATACATTTGATTGTTTTCCCTCATGCATTTACAAACACACCCAATCTTTACAAGTTGAGTAGTTTTTATGCTTTGGTTGTTTGGTGACTAAAAGTAGCAAAATGTAGATCTGTTTGCCAAGTTAGGTGAATGGTTTTATAAAATTATATTTGACATTAGGATGAGTTTGCATTCGAGGGAGGAAAAAATACTCAAATAAGCTACTGTGGGATATAATTTTATTCTTAAGGTTTCATCAATAATTTGTCAATGTATGTGAATTTAATACGGAGATTTCTTGCATATTAGAGCCAAATACTATGGAATAGTATGATTCTTAGTCCAAGAAATTTTAGTAAACTTAAAGTATGGAATTGGCTTGTAACATTCAAGAACTTTCTTAGCCATGGCTTGGATTTTTAATTGTGTTAAATCAAAAGCCCAGTGAATTTAGCCAGGTTAGTGTGAAGCATGTGAAGGAAAGCAGATCCTACTACACCAGATAATTAATCTCAGATGAGCAAGTCTTATGTATAGCAAGTAGTATTAGATAGTGTCACTGTTGACATATGGAGAATAGCATATTCTGGGCAATAGAACTTGCCAGTTGAGAGCTCAATAACTTCTATAATGAAATTGCATAGGTGGGATGATTTCTTCTCTACTACCGTGTTTCCCCGAAAATAAGACAGGGTCTTATATTTATTTTTCCTCAAGAAGACACCCTAGAGCTTATTTTCAGGGAATGTGTTATTTTTTTTTAAGTACGGTACAACAATCTACATTTATTCAAATATAGTTAAGTCGTCTTCTTCTGGAACATCATCATAACTCTTCAAACCTCGAATTACATCCTGAATTTCTTGCGACTCTGTTTCCTTTAGAACCGTTGGCCCCAATCTCTCATGTCGAGCAGTAGAGATCTCATGGGACAGATGAGAAGGGCTGCTTGTCTTCTTTACCACTCCGTGACAAAATGCATGGGCTGTGCAGATATGCTGCGTAGCCACGCCCATCACTAGGTCTTATTTTCGGGGTAGGGTTTATATTGCGCAAATGCTTAGAAATCCTGCTAGGGTTTATTTTATGGTTAGGTCTTATTTTCGGGGAAACACGGTAGTAGCTGGTAACAACTAACTTTCCTATTGCATGTACTAGCATTTAAGAAACAAAGGATGTTGAAGTGGAGAGAGCCTGGATTTGGACCCAGAAAGTTGGGGTTAAGGTATCTTCTCTTTTGGGTACAAGCTCTGTGACCTTGGGGAAATTACCCATTTGTAAAATCACAGTAATACTGGCCGGACATGGTGGCTCAGGCCTGTAATCCTAGCACTCTGGGAAACTGAAGCAGGCAGATCGCTCAAGGTCAGGAGTTTGAAACCAGCCTGAGCAAGAGCGAGACCCCATTTCTACTAAAAATGGAAAGAAATTAATTGGCCAACTAAAAATATATAGAAAAAATTAGCCGGGCATGGTGGCGCATGCCTGTAGTCCCAGCTACTTGGGAGGCTGAGGCAGAAGGATTGCTTGAGTCCAGGTGTTTGAGGTTGCTGTGAGCTAGGCTGACACCATGGCACTCACTCTAGCTGGGGCAACAAAGTGAGACTCTGTCTCAAAAAAAAAAAAAAAAAAATCACAATAATACCTAACTTATAGGACTATTTTGAGAATCACATTATTAAATTGGTGCACATGAAAGTGCTTTGAAAATTATAAAATATCTGTAAGTATGTAAGGATTGTTGCTTTACTTACTGGTTACCAAAAATGTAATAGATTTAAAAGATCTCTTAAACATAAGAAATTAAATTTATTATAGAAGACTTAGAGCAGGGAAAAATAAAACCTTTCCTTAAACTTAGGTAGCAAAGAAATGTCAGTTGTTAAAAAACATGTTTTCTTAAAATGGTTAGAATAGTTAGAACCTATAATTTATTCTGAAAAACATAGCCATTTGTAAAGTATATATTATAGGAAATAAAGTATATGTCGTAGGTGCCTTTGATTCTCTTAATGTGCTGATCTAGGCAGCTTTTTTCTTTTTCTTTCCTTAGGTCTTAAATGTAGGTTTATAATAGAGAACTTCTGGACTAGTTTAGTCTTTACTTGTTTATCCTTAGCTGAGCATTTTTCATATATAAGTTTAAGTAAAAATATGATAGATTGATTCCACTTTAAAAAACACACAGAAAACTTTAATGAAGTATATCTGTTAAGAAGCAGTGAAGTAAGATTTAAAATCAATGTGGTTTTTTCCAGTAATATTTGAATATATAAAATATATATATGAAATACCCTGCTTTTGATTATATTTGACTCTTTTTCTATTTTTACCAATTAGCATGTGGTTTTCAAGAACCATAGGAGGCCTTTATCTTAATTTTGAAGAACTGAATTTTGCTGACAGTGAAGAGTTCCAAACGTTTGCTTGTTTTTCCCAATGTGTTACATGTCTTTTCTTTTACTATTTATTAAATATAACCTGATACAAGTCCAGCTCAGCAAATTAGTCCCCTCTCAAAGCACATATTGTATTTCTTATATGTTCCCTTAAAAATGAGAGCAACTCTCATATTAAAAAAGTAGAAAAACATCTCACTTTTAGAATACATGTTTTCTCACATTTTCCTCTAATGTGTCTTATCAGAGTGAATGTGTGCTGAAATTAAAATGGAATGTTAGTTAATATTGTATTTTGAGTCTTTTTCCTTCTTTTTTTTATAAATTTCTGTTCTTTCACACCATTTCTTTAACCTAATTTGAGAAGCTGGATTGATTGGGGCCCATAGAGTTTTTCTTATTTTTAGGGAACTGGATATCATAATCAACCATCCTCCATAATCTAGGTCAATCTATTTTGCAATGTCTAGGAGATAGATGGCCCAAATGATACAACCTGAGGAACTTTAATTCAGGTTTCAAGAAAGGGAAACTAACAGTTAACACAACTGCTTTTCACTGTCCTTAGCTAATTTGATGGTCACAGCCACTTTTTAAGGGTAGATGGGCATAGTCCTTTTCATAGACTAAGGAATTGACTTTCAAATTAAGTAATTTGTTTTAGTAGAGAGGTAGGTTTTTATCCAGCTGTGTGACTGGTAGCCTTTGCTCCTCTTACTGCTTTACTACATGGGATATCCAAGTTCTCTTTAAGATATTTTAGCCATTCAGGTCTGAAAGAAGAATCTTTGCTAGAAGTGATGCAGATTCAGGAATAGAAGCACGAGATTATTTTAGGTTTCAGTCAGGGGGCGGAAGCTGTAAGGCACCTTCTGGATTGATTTTGGAGCCTTGGTGTTCTTTATGTTATAGAATTCTAACTTGCAGAGAGGGTTTACAGTGGCATTTTGAATCTGGAGACATTTAATTGGGAATCTGCAAGTAAGTATTAATAGAAGACTTTAATTATAGGAGACAAGTATAGATTTGAAAAGTAATAGAATCCTCTTAACACTATATATAACATAAAAGGAACTCATTTAGCATAAAAGATAACAACATATGTTGCCATTCTGGCTAAATTGTTGTCTGGACAAATTGCTGTTTTTGCTAATGGGCATGGGTTAGCTTCTAACCTTTTTCCTCCAACTTCAGAAAATCTTCAGGTGTCTCTTCACACTCTTGGTAAGGTTGGGAATTTAATGTGTACTTGTAGAAAGGGATCAAGGAAAAGGAGCTATAGGTTTGGCCTAACTTGTGGCTGTTTAGTGAGAGGAAGCATTGGCCAGTAGGTAACACGACTCAGGATGGGCATTTTGAAAGAAGAAAATAGTTACTTCGTATGCAGCTTGATTCTTTAAGAACAACACATCATTCCTCACCACAGGGAAAGAGGATTGCTGTGGACACCACAGCAGCTTTTTCAAGCTATGTTGTATTTCATCTTACCCAAAATCGCTCAAGTAAAATTAAAAAAAAGAGAAACTAGGAAAAATGTTGCCAGACATCTCTCTCTATATGTATGTCACATGCCTATGTCTATTTATTGCCTGGCTTTGCTAAAAAACAAGTGACATTAAGTGACTTCCCTCATGCTTTCAGCAGTTTACCTGGGATCTGTCTAGGTTGGGTGCCTGTCAAGGGGAAGTATCCATCTTTTGGGGATTGTAAGAGTCCTCAGGACACCAGGCTGTGCCTAGGAATGGTTGTGGTAGAGGTGCACAGAGTGGGGTGGGGATCCCCAAGGCCAATGGGAGTTCATCTTTTCTTTTTTTTCTTTAAAGAGATGACTCACTCTATCACCCAGCCCAGGCTGGAGTGCAGTGGCTATTCACAGGTGTGATCATAACCCCTGCAGCCTTGAAGTCCTGGGCTCAAGAAATCTTCCACCTTAGCTTCCCAAGTAGTTGAGACTACAGGCACTTGCCACCACACCCAGCTAAGGGAGTCCTTTCCTTTTAACTCTCTCAAAATGGCTGGGAATGAAAGGAGAAGGACTGGTTTTGTGTAGGTTAAGCTGGTCTGGTGAACACCTAGAAAAGGTTGGGAGGGTGCCGTAATTATTGCTCACCTGAGGGAGAGACCAGGAATAATAATGACTGATAATGGCTTTTTTTTTTTTTGAGACAGAGTCTCACTCTGTTGCCCGGGCTAGAGTGCCATGGCGTCAGCCTAGCTCACAGCAACCTCGAACTCCTGGGCTCAAGCAATCCTTCTGCCTCAGCCTCCCGAGTAGCTGGGACTACAGGCATGCGCCACCATGCCCGACTAATTTTTTCTATATATTTTTAGTTGGCCAATTAATTTGTTTCTATTTATAGTAGAGATGGGGTCTCGCTCTTGCTCAGGCTGGTTTCGAACTCATGACCTTGAGCGATCTGCCCGCCTCAGCCTCCCAGAGAGCTAGGATTACAGGCGTGATGATAATGGCTTTTTGTTGGACATTTTAGATATATTTTCTCATTTAATCATCACAAATCACTTTGGGTATTATGCTGTTTTATAGATGAGGAAATTGAGGCTCATAGAAGTTAGATACTTGCCTAAACTCACATTATTTATAAGTTGCTGTGCCTGAGTATACATGCTGTGCTTCACTGAACAGGCTTGAGAAGACAATATGGCATTTGGTTACATAGCCAAAGAGTAAATAAATAAGATGGTCATTGGCCAGAGGGAGAAACAGAGCTGGCATATGAGGAGGAGAAGATCCTGAATTTAAAAAATGTGGAAAAGATTTGATTAGCATTTTATAAAGTCATGACTGGTTCTGGTTGATGCAAACAACCCAGAATTACTAAATTAGGATGGCTCCATTTTGATAAAGTTTGAGAAAGTTCAAGTTAGGAAATCTAAAGAAATAACCCAGCAGAAAATAAATGTTGTGGAATTCACTCTAAGAACAATGAAAATACAAAATAGGGCAAGTTTAGACAACTCCTTAGATTTAGAGCCAGGATGATGTTCTTTGCGTAGCTGCAGTTTAAGGCACTTGCCTTAATTTTGAGGTTGAAGTTGGAAGGCATGAAACAACAAGAGTCTTCAAGCTCGTGACAGAAGGAAGACTTTGTAGCATGGTCTGTGGACATGACCCAGTAAGGTAGCTCTGATTTTCTATAAGTGTGGGTTCATATGGTAGTTCATAATGTACTTTCAGCAGTATAAAATTCCAGAATGTCCAAGGAATCAGAAGGGACTATTGAGGAAGTGGAAAACCACTTATGCCCTGCCTCTTCCCTGGTTTATACTTTCAACCTAAAGGAAGGGGAATGGAGATTACTGCAAAACCCTGTAAGGGCTATTACACAAGCAAAATTAGGTTTCGAAACAGTTTTCCAACTCTACGAGATGATTATCTGATATTCTTAATTTTATATGAAAATGAGAAAACTAGTGTTCAAGTGAAATGACTTAAGTTTCACAGTTGGAATTAGAATTCTGGTGTCCTGACACTCTTCATTTTGTTTTCTACTCTATCAAATATTCTTTTCCTTTTGTTTTTATTAATATATACACGTACATACATCCTAAACAGCCTCTTAGACTAATATGTACTAACTTACTTTATTTGGTAAAAACAGTAAATTGTACATTTTGATTTATGGCCATATAAAAGATCTCAAAATTGAGGTAGGAGGGTGAGAATGAGGGACAAATGCAGGAACAAGGGTGGCAGAGACCTAGAGAGAAAGAGGGAGAAAAAATCTCCACATAGCTTTATTTCTTTTGTAGGCTTACATGCATTCTGTGCTATACATCTTGATATTTATTCTTGGAAGGATCTAAGATTTAATTAAAATAAACTTTCCTGGGCCAGGAACAATGAAAAAGACTCATATTTGCCTCCACTTACAATAAGGAAATTTAAGGGAAGGATCATGTAAAAATTAAGTCCCAGGGTACAGATAGCTCACCAGGATGTAACAAAGTGAGGCACACAAGACAAATTAGCTGGTTATTATCAACAGATTAAGCTGATATGTAGTGTTTCTAGACATGTAGGAATTGGTGAGTGAATAGAGAGACAGAATTTAGGAGACAAGGGAGACCTCAAAAATTGAACATATGTGAATGAATATTAATGGACTTTATAGCATAGCCACAGATTTGCATTTTGTAAAGTTGAGGGTATTGGAAATTTTGCTTGCTTTCTTTCCCACCATCTTTCTCTTGTATGAAATTGTTGGTGGTTCCTTTCACCCTTCACTGCTCTTTGGATGTAATGAGCTAGTGGAGCTATTTGGTACTTTCCTACATGTATACTGTTAGCACTAACTTTCTGACTTTTGCAGGTCTTTTTCATATATATGTGTATATAGTCTTTTAGAGGTATAGAGAGACTTAGCTGGAAAAGCTGATTCAATTGATAATATTAAAAAAGTTACAGAATTGCCAAAGAAAAACGAGCCATTATGTTCCAATTAATTTAGCTCTTAGTTGCCCCTGGTCTCTGGGTTAGTTACCAAGTCTTTTCTTAGTGAGAAATAATGCAGAGAGATAGATGTTTGTATGAGGCCCTAGAATCCATTCTCCTGGTCACTTCATCCATATTTAGATAAAAAGAGCAAGTTTGTATTTATGCTTTAAGAATTTCACCCCCCCCTTTTTTAGCTACTTACATTGAGTCTATATTGATGACAGAACTTGAAGTTTTGAGAATTTTTTAGCACTTAGACTGGAGGCTTAGCGTGTAATGTGTTAGCGCAGTAGTTGGTGATATTCTGTTCTCAGCCACATATACTTTTAACTTTCTATTTATTATACATTTTATTCTATATCTTCTATTTTACATAATCTTACATACAGATCCAACTTATTTCTTTTTCATGTATCTTTGAAATTTATTTTTCTTGCTCCTTTCGCCATTCAGATTCTTCACCTCTTCTTTCACCTTTTCACCTTTTCTTTTTTGCTACCTAGTAACAAACATTCATCACAGTATTTAGAGCTACAAAGAGAAGAGTAACAATTACTTTAGAGTTGAGTGTTTCCACAGTCTCCTCTTCAGCTGTGGTAGGAGGTGAGTTTTACCTCTTCTCTTCCAGTGGGTGGAGATTTGCCTGCTGCTTCCAGTGAGCCCTTTTCTCTTTACTTGTGCTCAGCTCATTTTGTCTGGTAGGAGGCCGGCTGGCTTTTACCATGTTTCCCTGAAAATAAGACAAGGCCTTATATTTATTTTTCCTCAAGAAGACACCCTAGGGCTTATTTTCAGGGGATGTGTTATTGTTTTTAAGTATGGTACAACAATCTACATTTATTCAAATATAGTTAAGTCGTAGTCTTCTGGAACATCATCATAACTTTCCAAACCCTGAATTCTATCCTGAATTTCTTGCGACTCTATTTTCTTTAGAACCATTGGCCCCAATGTCTCATGTCGAACAATAGAGCTCTCATGGGGCAGATGAGAAGGGCTGCTTGTCTTCTTTACCACTCCGTGACAAAATGCATGGGCTGTGCAGATATGCTGCGTAGCCACGCCCATCACTAGATCTTATTTTCTCGGTAGGGCTTATATTGTGCAAATGCTTAGAAATCTTGCTAGGGCTTATTTTATGGGTAGGTCTTATTTTCGGGGAAACATGGTAATTGCTTAGGCTTAGAAGACCCACAGATCTCTGATTTTTCTTTCTGAATCCTGTTCTTGCTGCACGTTTGGTGGAGCAGCATATTGACCTTCGGTGGCAGAGAGAACAAGGATTTGACCCAAGGACTTCTTTCCCATGAAGTCTCTCCATTCCTACTTCTTTCTGCATTGTCATTTGTGTCTTTAGGTAGTCAGCAGTGGGTTACTTTTATGGTTCACCAAGGGTACCATCATGTCAGAGAGCTCCGTTAGGATTTTTCAGTTTTTGTACATTATTGATATCTTCTTAGAATGCTAGGAATTTTGATAACAAGGTGGGAAAGACTACTTGGAAACATATCCTTCCTTCAGTACTAACTCTATTTCCTGCATGTTTTCATTGAATTTATATAAACACAAATTCATTCTAAATTTACTTACCTCATTTTGTTCCCCGAAGCAATAATAAACACAAACATAGTCTACCACTAAGAAAACCAGATATTCACTTAATAAACTACAGAGTGAAAGAAAGCTTTTATTTTAAGCGTATTATTTTACTGGATGCATTTTATAAAAAATTACATCTATGTACAATATGTATAAGGTATAACCAGATCTAATTGGATTTGGAAAATGCGTTCATGTTTCTAAGGGGAATTCACAGGTTTTTTTCCTGTAACTTCTGAAGTCCTACTTTGTCTTATCATTCCTAGAGATGCCGTCTTTTTTGCAGGCCTGTTTTAGAAGAATTTTAGCCCCTGTTCAGCAGTTTACTGTCTCATCGTTTGAAGTTAGCTAATTGACTAGAAAATGTTGCTTTAAGTGTGTTTCACAATTTAAGAATTAGGAAAACTTTTGAATCATGGGTGATAGTTAATCATGGGTAGTTCTAAATCAGTAATTTGAATTAGCAAAATAACTTGTAATATATTATGAATTTGTAGGTTGAAAACATTGAAAAAGTTGACAACTATTACTGTTACTGTTAACTTCTAAAGTTACTGTTAACTTCTAAGGGCTAATAGCAATTCTTTTTATTGAATAGATATGAAAAATAAAGATTAAGATAGTGTAACAGAATTTAAACTTGATTTCAATTCCATACAACGCAATACATTGAAAGAGCTTGAGTTTTTAAAGAAAGCTAATGTGTTACCGTTGTCTCTGGTGGGGGTAATGTGATTTGAACTGGTCTTGAGTTAGCTTTATTCAAAATGTAATATAAAAATGTAATGTCATGTTCTAATTTCGATTTGTTTGATTTACAGTAAATGAACTGGAACTTATCTCTTTTACTTTAGGCTTTCAGATAAACTTCTGTGAAAAGGCACAAAGTAAGCTACAAATTTTATGATATTATGCTACTTATTTTTTTCATATCCATCTTGGTATTGGGAATGTATCCTCTATTGTTTAAACTAACCAACCATGGCAATTTTACATTAAAAGAGCTTCCATTTTTCATTCTTTTTATAAATATAAAAAATTGTATTGTTATATTCTTGGTTATAAATTATTCTTCTTTTCACTTGAAATTGAAATAAGAGCAAGGTGTATAGAGGTATTCAGATGTATACAGGTATAGAAAGATGTATGTAGGTAGGCTTATATTGCACAAATGCTTAGAAATCCTGCTAGGGCTTATTTTATGGGTAGGTCTTATTTTTGGGGAAACACGGTAGGTACTCAGACTTAACCATAATTTAATTCACAAGTTGAAGGAAATTCATTTTAAGACTCTGGTGCAAAAAATATATAGCTATATTCAGAGATCTTGTGCTTTAAAATTGATTTTTTCAAACCATACATTGAGTGCATTTTAATTTTTTTTTTAAATCGAAATTGTTTCTTTCCCTGCCTCCCTCCCTTTCCCCACCAATCTGTATTAGGACATTAGTCTTCATAGAATGTAGAATTGATTTTCTATAAAAAAAGCAAAATTTATAAAGTTAAAACAAATGTATCTTAAACTTAAATGTCATTTGTATAAAGTGCAGTTCAAAAAATCCCATCTCAAGGAGACTACTCTCCAGTTAATGTAAAAATGTCTCAAAATGTAAGTAGTTTTAGCTTCTGCTTATTTATTCATGAACTAGTGAAGAATGATGACCACTCTTTGATATGTATCATTCTTCAGTAAATTGATCCAAAAGAAAAAAGTTTAACCTGGAGAAAACATTTCTGCTATGCTTTAAAAATTTTTTTGATGGAATCAAAATGCTTCGTTTCCATTGGCTGACCATTGTGACTCCCTTTCAAATGATGTTAGCAAAAATATATTTCTTGAATGGTTCAGCCATGGTGTACATATATAATAAATAATACAGATAAGGTAGCTAGACCTTAGGATAAAAAATTTTAATTAGTCTATTACTGTTACCCTTCCCTTGCCTTAAATAATAAACTAAAATTAGTGTATGATATCCTTCCCATAGTGAACCTACATATTTATATCTATATGTAATGGAGCTACAACTGCTATTTTATGCTACCTTTTAATTATAATACATTCACTGTGATAATTTTTAGCTTTCATTTACATTTGAACATAAAATACTTCTGTTTAATGTTTAATATGACAATTTTTAACTTTTATTTATATATTGACATAAAATCAAATTTAAGGAAAACATCCTGACTTTTTAAAAATTTAAAATTGTATTCACATTATTATTCTTTTCTGTAACTTAGTTCTATTGTGGGCTTAAAACAAGGGAAACATTGATTATGTTAAGTTTAAAATTGTATTTGATGTCTATAAGTAGTTCTATAGGTAGATTATAAATGCCTTTGGATTTTCTAAAAGATTCTGTCTTTTCTCATGGTTATAGAAATAATAGGTTTGTAATATGGCCTGCTCTGATACATACAGAATCTAACAAGAGAGGCTTGGGTCAGCAGAACCCATTGGAACTTAATTATGTTGTGCGAGGTACATGTGTATTCCCACTTTGACACTTGCTTTTGGTTGCCTTCACTGTCCCTTCACACTGTTGCTGCTTTCTCCTGGTTTTTCACATCTCCCTTTCTGTTTCTCCCTCTTCCCGTTGGGAGGCTCCTCCTCTTTATTTTCCAGCTATTGGGATTCAACACAGTTAAATTCATTCTTTCATGAAGCATATATTAGACACCTAGGAACCACACAGTGAGCAAGATTCTTGGTAGTAGGTCCCTGCCCTTAGCAGGCAGCTCGTAATATAGTGGACTAGAGTTGATCCTTCATTGATTGTAAGTGTTCAATCATTGATGCCACATATAGATTGGCTAGTGGCTAGAGCCAGGGTGAGGGTGGTGCAGGAGCTGATGTGTACTGGGTACCTTTGCTCCTTCTGTTCTCCTATGAGAGAGCTGTAAGTTTCATAGTTACTGCTTTCTTGATTGTAGAACATGTTTTGGGGATCCAGTGGTGGGCCTACCCTACTTTGGAGTTAAGCAGAGCTGTCTGTGCTGCTTTGGACCTCAGTGGAAGATTCAAGGAATGGGAGCACATACATCAGGGAGGGGAGGAGTTGGTAGGGATGGCCAGCCCCAAGTTGACAGCATTTATTTTTATATTATCAGTGCCTATATTTTAGTATAAATTTTCAGTTGCTAACATATATTAACACTTTTTTCCAAGGCTGGTTCTGTGATGTGCATAACTTAAAAATTAAAAGTGCAATTTTGTAATGTTTGCAGACAATCTGCAATCTTTCTGGTTTGCTCTGGAATACAAACATTAATTTTATGTTAAAAGTGGTCACTCATTTCTTTAAAAGTGAAGGGCTTGGAATCATCAAAGGAGTGATTTCTCCTCTATTGGGGCACACTTTAATTCCAGAATCTCCAATTTTATTCTTAGGGGTGTTGCAGAGTTATCAAATAAACTTGTATTTAATTCATCAAAAATAATTATCATACAGTAGTTATAGGAGGGGATAGGATAAAGAGCACAAAATTAGATATTGTTAAAGTCTGGTAAGTTTTAAGTATTGACTGCTTCAAGTGCTCAATTCTCCAACACAAATTATAAAGATTTATTGTAAGTTGATTCTGATGACTAATGGAAGCTCTGAAGGGTTAATTTTTTTCCATTGTTTGACTTTCACATAGTTTTTGTCCTTTATATTGCTACATCACTCTATTCCAATCAGTTTATTACAATTGCTTGTTATAAGTTAGTAGAGTTTTATTGGAGATGTGTGCATATGTATTTACATGCAACAAATAGAGATTACGTATTTAATTCAGGAACCAGATTTCTATAGAAATTTAATAAAAATCTGCTCTGCACCTCATGGTCTTCCTTTTTATAGATTATATTTTATGCATTTATCTGCTCTTTGGTTTTCTAAATATGTTTATTTAAGATAATTATTTTAGATGATAAGAAAATTTAAGTTATATTTAAGACAACAGTTCATATTTCTCTTAATATTGTTGGATCAGTAGATTTATTTGGAATCTGAGTATAAGAATACTTTAGGGAAAAACTATCCATTTGTAAATGTAAAGTTGTAAGTGTTAGAGCTCCTGCACTGTAAGGTTGATTAAGTTATTATTCAGAGATAATGCTTTTGTACATGTAAAGTTATTTATGACCAAGTTTGAATTATCTCATTGGCTTTAATGAGCTGACTTGTAAACACAACTCTTTAGAATATGATTTGCTTGCTTTTAAAACTAATTTTTTGGGTTGGGTGAAGATTTGCCTATAAACACATAGTTTGTATTTTTTTTCACCAGCTTCCCAACTACCAAAAAATTACTCTCCTGAAATGTCTTAATGTTTATTCTGCCTGAAGAGCAATTGAGTTGCCTTATGTGTACCACTCACAACAGAAGCCCTTCTTTTTTTAGAAACAGTTTTTGAGAAATGTTTTTATAAAGACAAATTTACCTTAATGTTTTCAGCATTCTAACTTTTTTTTTTTGGCTGAAAATTATGACCCATTAAGGATTCTTGGGCATAGGGATTTTCCTCAGAAAATGCCTAACAATCCTGTGCTAATCATATTGAGAGTAGTTAGGACTTCAGAAAATTCTTTTAATTATTTAGTTTTCACATGGGGGTACTTTTAGACTTTTTTTTTTTTTCTTTCTGTACTGCAGTGTATTATCAGTTCATGGCAGAAAAGTTCTTGAGCTGTAAAGAATATTTGGGGTAGTGTTGTGTTTCTATAACTTTGCTTGTTATACTTTTAGTGGCTTTAAAACCTTTTGTGGCTTTTAAAAATTGTTTAACTTGGTAATGTTTGCAGAGATACAGGATCTTTATTTAGAAAATTATATGGTCCATAACTGACTGTTATCCTTGATGCCACTAATTGAAATTAGACTATAAATGGTGGTGGTTTTTGGTGGCACTTTGTGCACTGTTAAAAAAAGCTATTATTTTCTTTTTCAAAAATATCACACATTAAGCTTCTCCAAGTTATTTTTAAGGTACAATATCTGTTAAAAAACCCTCCTTCTCATAGCAACAGAAGCCATTTTCAGGAAGAGTTCACGTTCTCTCCATTTCCAAGATCAAAGACAATTCGGCAACATTCCCTTTGGAATGGTATAAGAGGAATAGGTGAATCTTGACTCTGCCAGTTTACCAGTACTATAATTCTTGGGCTTTAACTAGTATAAAAACTCTTTTTCCAAGCAGATGGACTTTCCATTGTCTGTTTATCGTGTTCCCCACAGATAGTGATGAATATAGTGGATGTCAGTCTAGCTTATGGCCAATCCTACAAAAGTCTCATTTTTTTTTTTTTTTTTTTT
>VBSM01001082.1:1892258-1921815 GCA_008086735.1 Cheirogaleus medius
CGGCCTCCCAGAGTGCTAGGATTACAGGAGTGAGCCACCACGCCCAGCCTAAAAGTCTCATTTTTCAACTAACTTCATCATCTGTATAAACTTAAATAAACTACATTAACCTCCAATAGCAGCAAATGTGGTCATTTTGCTAGTTGAACTTTATTGCTAGCAACAAAGTGCTGTTTGACAAAACTGTGGTTGAACATAACAGAGTAGAAATGATGTGCAAAATTTTTAACTGAATCCCCAGTTAAAGTGGTTTCAATTTAGCTTATAAATTTAGGGTGATGGTTTTCAAATAAGGTGCAGTGAGTATTTGAATTCTCACTACATGGTTTTATGAGTGTTATACAAATCTAGACAAAAATATCTAGATAAGAAGATGCACTGAAAGAAACTTGTGACATTCATCTTAGTGTTCATCTTCTCTTTAGTTAGAACTGCCAAAAGAACATTTATCAGAAATGAAAATCAAATGAATACAAGCGTTTGACTTCTCTTTAAAGAAGCTCTTATAAGGATAAGTAAACAAAAGCACAAACGTAAGTTAACAAATCTATATGTACATCAGAGAGAGAGAGAGAGAGAGAGAGAGAGAGAGAGAGAGAGATTGCCATCTGGTATCTTTAAAGGTGAATTAAATCTAGAGCCTACTCTGAGGAAGTGTATGGTCTTTGATAGATTGAACATGCAATGAAAGCTATGTGGTAGAAGTAATACTAGATAATTCTTACTGTGTGCCAAACCCTGTTCTGAACACTTAATATTAACTCCTTTAATTGTCACAACACTTTATGAAGTAGGTATAATAGTTATCATAGATGAGGAAACTGAAGCAAGAGGTTAAGTAAAATTTCCAAAGTCATACAGCTAATGAGTGGTGGAAATGTGTAACCTTGTCTGCTTACAGGTTACATGTTGTAAATCATTACATTTTACTGATTCTTAAAAAAAGAAGTGGGTGTTCACAGGAATGATTTTCTAAACCAAACCAAATATTAATAGCTTTTGAGGGATCTTCAGTTGCAAGTGATCATGAGATCTTAATCTACTATTTATATCATTTCTTTTTTTTTTTTTTGAGGCAGAGTCTTACTTTGTTGCCCAGGCTAGAGTGCCGTGGCATCAGCCTAGCTCACAGCAACCTCAAACTCCCGGGCTCAAGCAATCCTTCTGCCTCAGCCTCCCTAGTAGCTGGGACTACAGGCACGCGCCACCATGCCCAGCTAATTTTTTTTTTCTATATATTTTTAGTTGGCCAATTAATTTCTTTCTATTTTTTAGTAGAGACGCGGTCTCGCTCTTGCTGAGGCTGGTTTTGAACTCCTGACCTCGAGTGATCCACCCACCTCAGCCTCCCAGAGTACTAGGATTACAGGCGTGAGCCACCACGTTACAGGCGTGAGCCACCACGCCTGGCCTGTATTATTTCTGATTTTCTGGCCCCAGAGAGTTTCATAATATTATCCAATAAGCCTTACTGAACGTTAAAGTAGAAAGATTCCTTCTTGTGGCTCTGAAGCTAGGGACGTAGGGGAACTACCACTAGGGAAAAAAGTGTTTAATAAAAAACTAAAACTCTTCTGGCCTAGACAGATAGAAGGAATTAATTCCTCTAGGATTTTCAAATGACTTGTGTGCCTGGGAACAAGACTAATAGGTCAGGAGCCTGGTCAGTCCATGGGCAAGGTATCACAGCCATGAGATGTGTGAGGGCAGACTGTGTACAGACTGCCTTAAGAACAAGTTGATACTTTTAGCAAAAGACTTATGTTCCTCTGCCCCCAACTTTCTTTTTGGCAGGGGTGGAAGAAGGAATATCATTTAATTTTTAAAAAATGTTTAATGATAGAAAATTTCAAATGTACACAGAAATAGTATAATGAATCCCTATGTACACATTACATAGCACCAACAATTATCAACCTGTGGCCAATCTTATTTCATTTGTTTTCTTTCCCTACTGAAATGTTTTAAAGCAAATTCTGATTATCATTATTTCATCCACATAAATGTCAGTCACATGTCTTCTAAGTGATAAGGACTTTTAAATACATAACATCATTACTATTATTTCACCATTAACTGAATGAAACGATATTACCAGATAGCTACTCAGTGTTCACATTTCTCCAAAAGCCTTATAAATGCCTATTTATGTTAATTTGTTCAAGTCAAGATTGCAACAGACAAAATCCAGGAGCACATTGTGTTTGGTTGATGTGTCTGTTAAGTTTCTTTAAATCTATAGTAGTTCCCTCCTCTCTCTCTTTTTTACCATTTGTTGAACAAAATTGGTTCATTTATTTTGTAGCATTTCACACATTTTGGATTTGGCTGATTACATCCTGTTAGTATTTAACCACAAACCTCAATTTGTGGAATACATTTACAGGCAACAAATAATTCTTAATTGTGTTCCCTAAGAAATGAAAGTGTTGTTCATATCTTAATGTTTTTGAGATTGGGAGAGATTTAATGAGGATCAAAAAAAACTATTCAGATAGGGAGAGAAGAGTATAATAGTGCTGTAGTTATTGCTTATACTAATAGAATAATAGCTTTGTGTAGAAGATGCCTATTCATTTTCCACCTTTGTTTGCTTTTGTAATAACACAATTGGATTTTAATTTAAATTGGAACTGTAAATTGTTACTTAAAAATATCTTAAAAGAGATTATATAGTCTAACACAGCACTGAAATAGAAAGTAAGTAGAATATACAAAAGAGTGCAACTCATGGCAGTTAGAAGGCCAAATAGCTTTTTTTTTTTTGAGACAGAGTCTCACTCTGTTGCCCAGGCTAGAGTGCCACGGCGTCAGCCTAGCTCACAGCAACCTCAAACTCCTGGACTCAAGCAATCCTTCTGTCTCAGCCTCCTGAGTAGCTGGGACTACAGGCATGTACCACCACGCCTGGCTAATTTTTTTCTATGTATTTTTAGTTGGCCAATTAATTTCTTTCTATTTTTAGTAGAGACGGGGTCTTGCTCTTGCTCAGGCTGGTTTCGAACTCCGGACCTTGAAGCGATCCGCCCGCTTTGGCCTCTTAAGAGTGCTAGCTTGGATTACAGGCATAAGCCACCGCGCCCAGCCCAGATATCTTTTTTAAAGCCAGGAGGTGGATGATTCATGTGTCATGAAGTTCTATCATTAGGAGCATTTTTCTAGTAAAAGCTTCTGGTTAACTTTTTCAGAAAACCTACTTACCTTCTAGTTATACATATTTTGATTAATGGGGGAAAATTGAAACAATAAATTGGACACATCAGGTAAAATATACTGTTGATTTCTGAGTGAAACTATTTGTCCCAAAGGTGTTAAATAAAAAACTTGAGCTTGAATTCCTTATTTATTGAAGAAATATTTGAGTTCCTATGACATGCTGGGTGCTGTTATGAAACGTTCTGAGGCTTTGGACCTATTGGAGTATTCTGTCTTAATTTCCAATGGTCAGAAGTCATCCCAATGAATATTTAGGTTCTGAATGTGAAGAATGCTGATGTTCAAATGTTGATTGTATTCCTGAAAAAGGGGTTAATATTATATAGGTAAATATACTGTGCTCTTGATGATTAGTTAAACATTCTTTACATTTATGGTGATTTTTTTTCCCTCCTCCTCTCCCTTTATTAAATTATTGTTGACATTTGGTGTTTTAGAATTGGGGAAATTGTCTTTTAAATAAAGCTTTACTTCAGCTTTAGGTAGGTATTTCAAGAGACCTTATTTTCGACTGCTTCAAAGCTATAATTAGTTTGTATTTTGAGTGCAGGTTGTCTCTAGCTGTCAGTGCAAATGGTCAATAAAATTTAGCCTTACTGCCATTTAAAGGTGGCATGTAGTGGTAACAGGTTACCTGAAGGCTATCTAAATGATCCTAATTAAGTTAAAATATATACGGAATTACATATGTGAACTAAATTGATTCTTCTTTTGCCTTTCTGGATTCCTAAGAACGTATCACGGTGAAAAGCAGGGTTATTATAGGTAAAGTTTTATATGGTGGTGTGAATTTTTTGCTTTGATGATAAGGTATTTGGTCAGTTGGGTAAGGGAGTCTAATGTGCCCTGGAGAGTGGAGGAAAGTCAGCTTGAAATAAAAAATTATTTAATAACTGTGATCCATTATGGAGCCAAATACAAAGAAAAGGAAGGAAGGTAGATTCTGATTTTCCTGAGCAGGGTAATGTGGACATATATGTTCATTCTTTGCTTTAAGAAGATGTTCTTGAAATCAAGAAATCTGCTAGGTATTTGAAGGACATCTGGCTTGATAATGCTTAATAATATTTTCTTTTATTTTTTTTTAGAGACAGAATCTCTGCCACTCAGGCTGGAGTGCAGTGCACAATCATAGCTCACTACAACCTCAAACTCCTGGGCTCAAGTGATCCTCCTGCCTCAGCCTCCTGAGTAGCTGGGACTATAGGCGCATGCCACCACACCCAGCTAACTTTTTAGTTTTTTTTGTATAGAGATAGGGTCTTGCTGTGTTGCTTAGGCTGGTCTCAAACTCCTGGGCTTAAGTGATCCTCCTGCCTTGGCCTACTAAAGTGCTGGGGTTACAGACAGAAGCCACTATGCCCAGTCCTGAATAATATTTTCATATCAGTTTCATGTCATATCAATGTTTACATATCAGCTGTCTATATATGTGAAATTAGTGTCAGATCCCACAAGGGAAAGGGCTCAGTGCTTCAAGACTGTCCTCACTTAAGATGCCAGCTGCAAATGGGGTGTCCAGGATACCCACACTTATGCTTGGATGACTACAAATTTGGGGATTACCCCCAACCAAGTTTGATAATTTGGTGAAATGGCTTACAGAACTCAGGAAACCTCTTTACTTATTGTTACCAGTTTATTATAAAGGATACAGCTCAGGGGACAGCCAAATGGAAGAGATATATAAGACAAGGTATTAGGGGTGAGGGGACACGGAGGTGGCACAGAGCTTCTACGACCTCTCCAGGCACACCATCCTCAACGTATTTTATCAGTCTGGATGCTCCCCAAACCCCATTGTTTAGGGGTTTTTATGAAGGTTTCATTAGGTGGATATGATTAATGATGTCTTTGGTCATTGGTGATTGAACTCAGTCTCTAGTCCTTTTCCCCTTGAAGATGAGGTGTGTGTGTGTGCTGGGGTGGCAGCTGGAAGTTCTAACCTGTAATCAGCTGGTTGGTTTTTCTGGTGACTAATCCCTTTCTAGAAGTTATATAGGGGCCTTCCAAGAGTCACCAGACTCTTGCATAAATTCAGATATGGTTGAAAGGGCCTCATTTTGAATAACAAAAGATAGTTCTGTCACTCAGGAAATTCCAAGGGTTTTAGGACCTCTGTGCCAGGAACCTGGGACAAAGGCAAAATATAGTTATATTTTTCATTATATCCCAGGTGCTTCTGTAGTAAAACTACCTTGCACACATAGGCCCACAGCTTTGAATCTGTAAGGTTTCAGTGAACCTTACAGGAGGGTTAATCTGTAGTTACCTGGAAAAAAGAGTGGGAGCCAAGTATCATTTTAACTACCATGTGGTTGGTTGATTTTCTGTTGCGAAAGGATTGACAAGAGTGTTTCCTTTGAGCAAATTGGTACTTTCGCTGTGAAATTGCCTTACAGCTTTCTTTATCCTAATCTATATGCTAATGAAGTTTTCATATAGAACTGAAGTCCAGAAAAGTTAATTACTTCTGACTGGTGGGACTGGCTTTCTTACAGGGTTAATAATATTCTAAATAAACTTTCCAAGAAGTCAGATCTGGTTGTTTTGGTAGCTCTTCAGTTTTTGTGCTGTTGTGAGTAGTTTACCTGTCAGCTGAAATATAGATCTCGGCTGTATGGCCACTGACTAGAGCTCTAGGTCATTGTCCTTTTGCCAAGAACAGAATTGTTTTGTTTCATTCTGTTGTACAGGTATTTTTTCATCACATCATGGCACATATAAAAAAGGTTTGGAAGGAAGTACTGATTGAAAAAACACTGATGGTATAGTTATAAAATAGGGTTAATGTACTTTTTTCATTTAGAGTGATGGAAAGTTAAAACAGGGTGGTAATAGGATGTTATGGGGTTTACCAAGAAGGAAAAATAAATGTTTCAAATTGTGTTAAAAAACAAACAAACAAAAAAAGGAAAAATAAATGTGAACTAAGACCCATAGGCACTTTGGTTCCTTGCTGGAGTTCAAATAAGAGCTTTCTCCATTCTTTGGAGAGTATCTGTTACATGCCACTGCCTTTGTAGTGAGGTTAGGCTAGAAGCTACTCTGTGGGCTCTGAGATATTGATGGAAATCAGAACAAGTCTTATGACCTCCTGACATAGCTTTTGTAAGTTTGCAAATTATGTTCCTTGTCCCAGTAGAAAGATGACTACCAAAAGGTAAGAGTCAGTTATGTGTATGGTTTTCCAGAAATCTGAATATCTTGCTATTGCTATGTTGTAAGACAGTAACTTTAAACTTTGGGGTACTCATGAGGAGCTTAATTAGAATGTTGAGGAGTCCAGTTAGGAGGCAGAGGGTACCATAATGGTATGCATATTACAGAGTAAGAGATCACTGTTGAGTGTTCTACATAGAAAATTTTGTTGGTGTTGATCAATATAGGGTTTGTGTCTCACCTCCATACGGTTCCTGTTGATATATTCACAAATTTGAGGCTTAAAAACATAAACACCCTGTGGATTTGGCAGAGTTTTAGATATTATGTGGATTTAAAGTGATCTGAACACCTGGATAAAGGTTCAGCCTTTGTTTATGCTTGGTATGCTATAAACATTTCCCCTTTCTGGCTAGAACTCTCAGCACCATATATAGCAATAGTGCTTGTATGTGAATGGAATTACTGTAAGTATTTTGTAGGTTAGTCCTTTCTTTCTTATTAACCACTTCGGTACCAGCGTCGACTGTAGTCATCAGCCACAGATGAACGCGCACAGCCCAGCGTCGACTATAGTCGACAGCCACAGATGAACATGAACATCGACTTTAGCTGACAGCCGTGGTATGAAGGCGCACAGCCGAGTGTCGACTTTAGTCGACAGCCAAAAGCTTTTACTTTTACAGTTTTTATCTCTGCAGTTACAGTGTGTACGTTTCAGCTAGTAAGTTACTACAAATCTGTGACCTTTTAACGAGTCCTTAGTAGGAGTTATTATAGTTATTTTCCTAAAGCTGCCTGTAAAGTAAAACAAGCTTTCAGTGCTTTAAAGCTTTCCTCATCACACAAAAGCAAAACGTTGTCAATGCACAGCACAAACTATTGTGCGGACTATGAGGGCCGGCTGTGGGCAAGGTTTCCTGGCCAGTGAGCGCAGTACCGAAGTGGTTAAGGATTGTGAAAGATGATGATATAAGAGAACTCTTTTTATTTATTTTCTTCGAGACAGAGTCTCACTCTGTCTCCCTGGCTAGAGTGCAGTGGCATCATCATAGCTCACTGCAACAACCTCAAACTCTTGGGCGCAAGTGATCGTCTTGCCTCAGCCTCATGAGTAGCTGGGACTACAGGTGTGCACCATGACGCCCAGCGTATTTTTCTGTTTTTAGTAGAGATGGGGTCTCTTGCTCAGGCTGGTCTTGAACTCTAGAGCACAAGCAATCCTCCTGCCTCACCCTCCCAGAGTACAAGGATTACAGGCATGAGTAAGCTACTGTGCCTGTCCAAGAGAATTCTTTAACACATTAACTGCCATGTGAGTTGTATTTAACTCACACTAGTTTTGTGCCTGGGACCTTGTGAACCATATCTCTTCACGTCTCTTCACCTTGGGAGTAACTCACACATCTCCTCACCTTGGGAGCCGCAAGAAGTATTTTTCACGTTGCATATAACTCACACACAGAAAACAATAAAAAATAACAAATTTTTCATTAAATTAGAAAGGATCATTTTGTTTTTAAGTTTTTATTCTATTTTCGCAATAAAACACTGGCCCCAAGAAAAATTTTTTTTTCTAGTGTGGCACTAAAATAATATGTTAAATGGGTTGGGGGTGGGGGCTGGGGGGGTGACCAGTTGAGGACTCAGAGAATTTTTAACACATTATTTCTCTTCTCCCATAAACCAGAGGTAGAGATGCATTAGCAGTAATGGCTACCACCTTTTGGGTATCTTTTGGAAACTTGTCAGGGTGGTTGTGTAATTGTGTAATTCTGTCTCTTATATTCCCATGAAATCTGCTTGCAAAATCATTGGAGCACGGAGTTGGGGATTGTGTTGGATAAGCTTTTCTTTTTTCTTGACTATTAAAATATTGTTAAATTTAGCCAATATGTACACCTTCAAAACACTCTAAAGATATCATTTGTAAAATACGATAAAACGGCAGGGGTATAGAAATGTCCAAGTTTTCTTAGCAGATGTTTGAAAGTGCCTATAACTATATTTTTAAGGCTGTTTTTAAACTTGTTTTCTAGACCTTTTAATAAGATTGACTTTAGAGAACAGATTGGTTCCTTTTATAAAGCTCTGATATAAGTGGCAAGAACATTGTAATTAACACAGAAACAATGAATGCTGAGTGGAAAAAACTACAACACAGAGAAATAGAAAAAGTAAAAAAAGAACAAAACCCCACCTATAATTCTAGCACTTTGAATTAATCATGAGTGACATTTTGGAGAATGACCTGTATGTATGTATAAAATATCATACATACATATGTTTTACTAAAATGATAATTTATTAGTTATATTGTCTAATTTTTTAAAAAGTTACTACTATTAAAGTTTTCTAATGTTAGTAATGTTTTATGGTGTTTTTTTCTTGGTAGTAGTGTAGTATTGCAGTTATGAATATGCCACAATTTTTGTAGTTAATGTAGCATAAATATTGCTGCTTTAATAACTTCTTTGCTTAATCTTTAATTTTCTTTGAATAGATTCTTAGGGATGGAGTTACTATGTTAATTGTAAGGATGTTTTGAGTTTGCTAGATATTGCCTTCTGGAAAATGGACCAGTTTATATTCACAATAGTAATTTGTTCATTTGTCTGTGTTAATTTGTTTACTGAGTAAATGTTACTGACTTATGTGTCAGGCATAATTCTAGGCACTGAGGCACCTAAGAAGAAATAGAATTTCTGCCCTGCTGGCAGATAACAATGGTATGGTGGGTGTTAGGGTGAAAAGTCTAGTAGGCACTCAAGGCGAGGCTGGAGAAAGATTTCTCACACAGATTAATATATAAGAGTAAAAAAAACCTTTATCCTTTAGAAGGACAGAGAATGTGTGAGAGAGAGACAGAGCGAGAGAGAAGGGGGGCAGAGAGAGGGAGACAGTGTCTCATCCCAAGAAAGAGAAGGGAAATACCAGCAGCCAGGCCAAATGACTTGCTGATTTTAAGGGGGAGGAAGAGAATGAAAAAAAATAGTGATGGCTGTCAGTTGATAACAAAAGCAGCAGTAGGTAGGCAGCAAAAACTGCAAAGATGTCAAAGTCCAAGACTTGGTTTCCTGCCTTTTCTTGGAGAGGGGATTATCACAGGAGATGTGACTCTGTCCTTAAGATATTGTTGAGGCTCCTTCTTCTGCTCTTTACTCAGGAACTCTGTAAAAGCAGATTCTCAAGAAACAATTTTGAAAGAAAGAGATTTACATCTACATCTCCATTCAGCTCTTTTCAGAAGTTGTGCAAAACAGAACTGCAGGGTGCCTGTTAGTGAGGGAACTCATAGGATTGATCTTTATTACTGGGGAAATTGTAGGATTACGTATTTTCCTGTTATTTTTGCAAGGCCCTTTTCAGTGGGCAAGGTAGACTTTAATTAACCATGAATGTAAAAGTACAGCTCTGATAAGTTCTGAAGAAGCTACCTACTTCTTCATACCTTTGTTAACATTGATATTAGGAATTCTTTTTATTTATGTGCAGTATTAAAGGCAGTAATTATATTTTTTGGTATAACTAGAAGAATTATTTTTCATGATACTGGCTTATTTGTGTTTTTCCTTTGTTAATTACCTGTTCATGGTCCTTGTTTATAAGTAAGGCCCTTTTATAATGTGCTCGCCACCTTCCCCCCCCCTGGACTCTGTAGTTAAGACAAAAGTATGTTCTTTTTGCCCCTAAATAACTCTGGTGATCTCACAGGAGAACTGAGGACCAAAGAGATCGAAAGCGAGTTTCTGCTAAAATGGAATCTATTTGAGCAGTTACATAATCATTGTGGACAAGCATCTCAAGTTCTGTTTTTTCAATAAAGCCTTGACATTTGTGCTGTTTTGATAACCACAGTAGGCCCTTCTTGGATTAGTTGGCTCCCTGGGTAATTTTTAGGGGGTCGGACTAATGAGGACTTGATGAGACGGATTTTTGGTTTAGCCTGAGGAATTATATATTTGCTTGTTGGTAGTAGACTTCTGGCTCAGAGTCTGATAGAAAATGATGCTGTTATTGGCTTTAATTAAGTGACAGCTCAAAGGTGTGGCTGCCTGTAGAATCCCATAATGATGGCACTGTGCATAATTTATGTACAACTACTGGTGATCAGAGACTGAATCAGAGAATAAAGTATCAATTATGAGTTTCTACTAATAGATTTAGAGGTATTTTAGGACATATTGGGAGCTTCATTCCATGAAACTTGATAAACTCCCTATTTTACTATAACTAAATAAGTCACTTTTTAATTTCAAGTTCCTTGTTGAACAACTTGGAAGCAAGTTTGGGGCATTTAAATCTTCAAACTCCCTGAAGACTTTTGTTAACCAAACAAGGGTCTCCTAATACAAGGGCCTCATAAAGTAAAATGTAGTCTGCCAAGTGTGGTGGTGTAAGCCTGTAGTCCCAGCTACTCAGGAGGCTGAGGCAGGAGGATTGCTTGAGCCCAGGAGTTTGAGGTTGCAGTGAGCTAGGCTGATGCCACTGTGCTCTAGCCTGTGTGGCAAAGTGAGACTGTGCCTCAAAAAAATAAAATAAAATAAAATGTAATCTGTAAGTAGAATGTAGCTTCTTTTCCTTTGTCTGGAGTCCCTAAGAATATGCTAGGAGCTATTAACTCTTTTGTTTCAAAGTAGTATCCTTTCAGGAACTGATAGAGATATTCCAGGTTTAAAGAAAATATCTCTACCCAAGTAAAGGACTACGTATGAATCATCTGCCAGAGGCTGGGAATGCTGAGGTTGACTTATTTCAGTTTGGTTTTTTTTTTGGCACCAAGCCTTTGAGGCTCAAGCTTGTTAGACGGGGAAAATGTTTAACATTTAGGAAGCATGGCTTTTGGTGATCTGCTGTCACCCTGATTTAGGACTTTGCCATCATATACCTAGAGATAATTGATAATGATATTATGAATATCATTAATATAGTTGGTAATAAAACAGGGAAAAACGAGTGACTGTGTAGCTGACTGTTATGCACAGTAATGCCTTTACTCCTCACAATGCCCCTATGAGGAAGGTATTATATAATATTAATCCCATTTGGCAAGTATGGGACGGTGGCAGAGAGGTGAAGTTATTTGCCCAAGAGCATATAACTAGTAAGTAGCAGTTGAGTTTTAAAACTAGGCAGACTGGCACTGCTACTCTGTATTGCTTTTTCTTCCCACTCCCTCACCCCCTGTATTGCTTTTTCTAGTTTCTAATTTAGTGCTGTTAGGATGCTGGATTTGGATAGAAGTAGGGATTTTTTTATGGGATAATAGTTTTAAACAAATCTACAGAGCAAGCTGAATTCCTTTCTTTCCTTGCGCCTAATATATTTTGTCAGTTTAAAAGTTATCAGACAAACTTTGTTCATCTTTCTTTTCTGGAGATTTTAATAATTTTTCAATTAGGTTTTTAATATGTACTTATAACTAATACCATAGTAGTTACTACTTTTTCATGCCTACTGTTTGCCAACTATTTCATATTTAAGATATATTAATCCTTACCATAACAGTGCTGCCAAGTAAGGGACTGTTTTTATCCTGATTTTACAGATGTTAGTTTACTAGACTACAGAACACAGAAATGTCCCTGTTTTTATGTTTTCTAGTATTTCAATTGTGATCATTTTTCATCTAGCAAAAGTAATTTTCTTCCCTATTCTTACTCATTAGCCTCCTCCTCCTACATTTCTTTTTAATTTCTGCAGAATGCCAAACAAAACAGTCTTTGTGGATGGGTTAGTTACCTTATCTATCTTTTGTCTCTACTGCCTGACACAATAACTTGTGTGTGATTGTGATATTTTTGTACCTGTGGCTGTGTGAATTATTACATTTGGGCTTTCTGAAAATCTGCTTTACACACAAAAGTGTAAAAATGTACTAAAAGTTGCTGTTGGGATATTTACTTGATTTCTTAAATAAACTCAGAACAATCCAGTTTCTAAAATGGTTAGCTGCATTGAATGACTTTTATTGATTAAAGTTTAGAATTCTGAGTGAGATTTTATAAATTTTTTGGTATTTACTCTTACCTATCAAAGGTGGGGGCATGGGGGCAATATAATATTAGCTGATAGTAGCTCATTTAATACATAGGTCCATGGAATGCTTGATATTGCAGGTCTAGGGTAGAATGACAAAGTAGCCCATTTCTTCTAATTCCAACTCTGACATCCTTCCTCTTTTTCTCTTCAGTTTATGAAATAAGTTAGATTTCTCATCACTGTAGTAATTTAGAGAGAAAAGAGAAGTTCTTTTCTACTACTTTGTTTCCTCATTTCTGAAATTGTTTGAATATAAAGTTGGGTAGTTAGAATTGTGTTGTTACTCATTTCATAACTGGTGATTACAGATAATTTAAAAAGTTATTCTAGGTAATCTTTCTGTTTTTAAAATGAGAATGAGAGCCACGGGAGAAATGAAAATTTAAGGCAATCTATCCCTCCCCCCAGTGGGATGTTCTGAATCCCATTCAATGGAATTGGTCTGTAGGTCGCTCACCAATTTTCTTAAAGGTATTTTATGAGTGACTTACACATTTCAGTTCCAGTTTTCTCATTTTTTCCTGTGCTTGGTTTTAGGGAATCACCTATGCTGGCAGTGGGAATTCCTTAAGAGGGACTAATTCTGATTGCTTTTTGATTATTCCTATCTAGCTCCTTTGGCATATGAGTAGTGACTTGAAAGAGCAACTATTTAATTTTCATGATTCTGTTTGTTAGCTGGGTGGTAGTTCTGCTGGTGTCACCTGAGTTTGCTTGTGTGTCTGCATTTCGTAGGTCTATTAGGATGGCTGGACTGCTGGACCTCTCATTGCCTGTGTGGTCTTTCATCATCAAGGAGGGTAGACTGAACTGCTTTACTTTTAAACTCTGGTTAGCTTTCCCAGAGGGTAAAGGTGGAAGCTGCAAGGCCTCATAGAGGCTTAGGTTTGAATGTCATACAACATCCCTTCTGCTATATTCTTGTGGTTAGAGCAAGTCCCAAGGCCAGCCCAGATTCCAAAGGTAGGGACATAGACTCCACCTATTGCTGGGAGGAGCAGCAAAGTCACATTGTAGAATGGTATGGACACAGAGAGCTGTGATTCACTGGTGGCTATTTTTGTAACAGTCTACAGCTGTTGGCATTATATCAAAAAAATCACACTCTACAGGCAGCTATTATAGGTCTTTCCATGATCTTTATTGCCATCAACAATAAAGAACTTTGCCATTCTATAATAGATGTTAAACATGGGCTATCAAATTTAGTGAAATCATTGTTGTTGAAGATATGTGGATTGGCTAAAATATTTTAGAGATAGTCTCCATTCTTACAGGCTGGTTAGGAGGATTCTGTTTCTCCGATTCTGACCATACAGGTAACAGAATCTTGCTTTCTTATTGATAAAATGAGAGAAAACAAGCCTGTTAGATTGGGTGAGAGGGCAGTGAAATATTAATAAGAAAAGCAATCTGCTACTAATTTTAATTCAATAAGTACTAGTTGAACTGTTTTGTTCTAGGTACCTATTATAGGTGATTTTCAAAGTTCAAAGATAAATCAAGGTAGTTAAAAATGTAGAGCAGAAAATTGTTTACAGTTTGATGTAAGCAGATGGGAACAGAATTGAGGAGGATGAGAGAGGGTGGCAAGGTAGGCTTAGTGTAAACATATCTCTTTGGGGACAGACTCTTTGATGTTTTTGGAACCTCTAAATCAGGGGTCCTCAAACTTTTTAAACAGGGGGCCAGTTCACTGTCCCTCAGACCGTTGGAGGGCCGTTGAAGAGTGCGATGCACATTCCACACATGCGCACTGTGGGCCTGGGATGAGTGGGCTGCTAAGCAGGACAGGCAGCAGCGGCAAAATCACCCGGTGGGCTGGATAAATGTCCTCGGCAGGCCGCATGTGGCCAGCGGGCCGTAGTTTGAGGACCCCTCCTAAATAATGCTGGTTCTTAATAATGAGGAAATGACACCTTTTGCTCATCTGTAGAAGGTGGAGGAGAGATGCTTTTGGTACCTTAGATTGCTGAGGTGCTATAGATTTCATATTTGAGCACTAGACTCTCAACTGCCCCTGTTGGGATCTTTGGCCACGGTTAAACCAAACTACAGGGTCAGTTTACCCGATTGTGGAAAATGATGTTAAAGGTTTGTATTTCTTGAGAAGTTAATGGAGGAAGAATTTTCAGGGTTCTTTATCATCTTGTTTAAAGCTGACGAAAGCTAGATGAGGATTTCCTTCCAATTTCAGTATTCTGTGAGTTGCTCATATTAGAGCAAAGGATATTCTTATGCCTCAATGAGTATGGATATACTTGGCCAATTCCCTGTTCTTCAGAATCATAGTTTTTTATATTCTTGACAATCTCATCCTTGGGAGTGCTTTTCTCATGAGAACTTTGAAGAAGATGTTATATATGGATGATGTGAAAAGCTTGTTTGAATAGTACTGGCTGCTCTTTTAAGGCAGAACTTTGAAACCAGAATTTCAAGGGTAGTGCTGAGAGATTTCTTCCCTTTGCCCTTTGAGTGGGACCAGGGGCTGCTCAACTTCCCAGCCCAGCCTCTGGGCCAGCTGTGATTCTAATTTTCCCAGTGTGTTGAACAAATATTCTCATTTTCTATATAAGCCATGATATGAAAAAAAGCACTATTGCCCTGAGAAGGTAGAACAGTGCTTTGGAAATGTGAGGAGGACAGATACTGTTTTCCTTATCAGTCAGGGTCTTTGGTTGCAGACAACAGAAACTTACTCTAGCTAATTCAGCTGGCTAGACTGAGTTGTCTGTGGCTGTTCACGTCAAATTTATTCCCAGATCAGTAAACATTTGAAAGTGTTTTTTATATCAGGCACTGATCTAAGGTTTTAGGTATACAAAGAATCTCTCACAGGAAACCCCTTTCATATAAGTATTTGAAGATGTTTGATCATGCCTTGTTTCTCTCTTGCTGTAGTTAAGGGGAAGCTCTCTTTATCTCTGTTGACTGGTTGGGAATTGATTGTATGTTCCACAAAAGGGGTTGTTATAATCACTAATTTATAATCTTTTTGATTAGTTATTTTAAACCCTGCTGTACAAATATTTTAATCTCTGTTAGCATCTAAAAATCTCCACAGGCTATATATAGTATCACTTTCCTCCTTTTCTCCCTATGAAAGTTATTTCAGGCTTTTGAAATAAAATCCGTATTAATGTCCTAGTTGTTTGTATTTTTGTCATTAAAAATATCTGAATACATGGTGATAGGGTTGCCTTTCAGGTTTTGTTTTATTTTTGGTGGCTCTTGAGGAATGTAGAAGTTAAGGAGAGAAGGACTGGCCCTGACAGAGGCTCTGGAAATTAGAGAAAGTGATTGAAAAAAAGGCTCATCTCTACAGATAGCCAGAAACAACCTCTCCTAAGTATTATAAAAGCTACCTCTTTCTACTTTCTTTGAATGTTACCTTTGATTAATTTTGGGGGTACCTTCCTTTTGCTCCTCAAGACTGCTTTATGAGTTCATCTTAAACTGATCATCATTTGGAGAGTTCATTGTAACTTATTCTTATCCTAACCCGTTGGCACTAAGTTTAGGCACTGAGTCATCTTTGCTTAGAGAGGCTTTGAACTTTTACAGAATTATTTAGTAAGTATATTTTGTTAGTGAATAGTCAGAATATACACTTCGACTGCTTTTTAAGATAATTGGAGATGATTTTGAAGTATAGTGCATTTATATCTAATTTATGTAAGTTAAGTCAAATTCTGTTAAACTGTACCTGTTGTTTATGAAGTAAATGGCCTTTAAAGCCCCCAGTTTGTTTTTTGCTTAAATGTGAATGTAATGCTGAAAAAGAATCTCTCTCTCTCTCTCTTTCTCTTTGTGTGTATTAAATACAAATGTTTATTTTTAAGAAAACACTTTGAGTAAGTTTTAATTGTAGTAATATATTATATTTGTCTGCAAAGGTTAGCCACTGTCCCCTCAAATTGGGCTTTTGAAGAAGAGCCAATTTTGGTGTTTTTCTTTAGATCTTAACAGTAGTTTTTTGTTCTGTTATTGTCTTGCATTTTATCTTAATCTTTTATTTTTTCTCCATATGGAGATTGGATGATGTGCCAGCTGGTTTCAAACACATACCACATGACAGGTGGTGCTCAGCATTTGATGTGGGGAATTTGTGGGGATTGAGCTCATTCAAATCATGATCACAAAAGTCCTTAACTTAATCTTTTCTGCAAACACTGTACCATATTAAGGTAACGTTCATAGTTCTGGGGAGTAGGACATGGTATCTTTGGCCCAGGCCACTGTTCATCCCACTACAGTCTGTCTTCTGGCCCCCAAATATTTACATCCATTCCACATGCAGAACACATTCGTCCTACCCCAGCATCCCCAACGTTTTGACTCATTTAGCATCAACTCAAATCTAAATCTCACCTAAATATCATCAGCTCAAAAGTCTCAAATCTCATCATCAAAATTATCTAAACCAGATATGAGTGAGGCTCTCAGTATTATCCATTCTAATACAAAATCCCCTTCATTTGTGAACTTAGAAACTAGAAGACATGTTATCTGCTTCCACAATACAGTAATGAGATAGGGATTTGATAACAGTTATTAGGTATTCTAATTAAAAAAAGGAGAAAATGGAAAGAGGGAATCAGTAGTCCTAAGCAATTTCAAAATCCAGCATGGGCAAATTCCATCAGGTTTCAAGGTCTGGAGTAATCTTCTGTCTTTAAGTATTTTCTTTTCTTTTCTTTCTTTTTCTTTTTTTTATAAAGCTGTGGGGGTTGTGAGGATGGTTGCTCAGTAGCCTTGTTTGTTGAGACAGAGTCTCACTTTGCCTCCATGGATAGAGTGCAGTGGCATCATTGCAGCTCACTGCAATCTCCAACTCCTGGGCTCTGAATGATGCTTCTGCCTCAGCCTTCCTGGTAGCTGGGACTACAGGTGTGCCTGCAATGCCCCCACCTGGGCCCCCCCCTTTCTTTTTGGTAGAGACGGGGTCTCACTCTTGCTCAGGCTAGTCTCGAACTTCTGAGCTTAAGCAGTCCTCCCGCCTCGGCCCCACAGAGGCTTGAGCCCCACTGCACTTGGCCTCTTTAAGTATTTTCTAAAGACAAATATCTAAGAAGTAAAAAAAAGAACATATGCATTTAAAAAATTTTTCTCGTATATTGCTGAACCTTTCACCAGAAAAGTTATGTCAATTTACATTTCCACCCGAAATTTATTGTATTAGTTATTCTTTTACCTAGTCATTCTGATCACTGTTATTGTTATATATATATAAAATACAAAACCTTCAAATTTTGCCATTGTCATATAAATAGAAGTTTTAAATGTTTTTGGTGGTAGTGCTTTTTCATATTTTTTACTTAGTTTGTCTTTACTGTTGATATTCTTGCCAAGTTTTCTATTTTCCTGGATTTATGTGATGTCTTTATGTAGACTTAGTGATTTAGAATTGCAAAGATTTTCCTAAGTTTTAATTTTAATTTAAAAAATTTTTTTATGTACCGTCAAATCTGCTGTTTTTCTTAGAGTACCCTTTGCACATGTAGTTTGAATGTCCTTCCTCTACTTGCTGTCAGATTAAAGTTATTTTTAAAAAATTTGGCACCAGAAAGGGCAAATTATGTGGAATATTCATGTTGTACTATCCTTATTTTTGAAAATGAGTATGTCTGGTCTTCTTCAGAATTTGACATAGTCCTGTAGAAAGGCCATTCCCTGAAAGCTGATCTAGGAGCCATGGCCAGGAGCTCTGTGTTCTCGTGCTTGCATTCCTCTCCAATTAGTGTGGTGGCTTGGTTGAACTCTCAAATCTCAGGTCTACAGTTTGAGCCCACTAGTAAATCTGACTCCACTGAGGTGAGAAAATGTTTGGATTGCAAAGATACTTTTTGAGTTGATAGATAAAGGTATAATAAACTTTGGAGAGTGAGTGTATCTTTAATATGAATGTGAAACCAAGATTTGCTGCAAATGCTTAAAAACCCAACTCTGTTACAAAGTATCTGTATAAATTCTAAAGGAATTATTCTCTTAAGATTTAATGATAATAGAAAGCAGTGTGGTTCAGTGAGTAAAGCATGTTACAAATAGTATCATAGTTTGATTTCAAATGTAGGGAAAAAATACATGTGTGTATTTATGTATAGAAAAAAGTCTACAACAAAGTAAACAGTGATTATTTTGTGGTAATTGGATTGATAAGTGCATATAAAAGTTTTTAAACACTATTATGTGGACGTATATATATATAAAATTTTTGTATATTTTTGTTTATCTTTTCTGAATTTCTTGGCTTTTCTGTAATGGACATGTTTTACTTGTGTAATAAAAAATATTGATACTTTCCTCTTTCCACCCCAGGGAAACCACTTTGGAATACCTTTGTTATTAACTTGAAGTTGACCTTACCATGACGTTTTTAGCCCATTATGGTTGCAGAATGCTTCAGATTCTTCACTTAGTTGTTTGTATTAAATTGAGGGAAAATGATCTTTATTAAACTGAGAACATTAAAATATAACATTGGGAGGTGGAAATATTTTCCAATTTACTGAGATAAATGATTTTTATAGTGGTGTTTTCATTTGCAAAAGTGTTAACACCTCTGAACAATGTATGCATAATGTAAACTTGAGGCAGTGAGCATTGTATGTGTTGTATCACAGCCTAGTGAGTGATTTATGGTTATTAACAACTTTAGATGATTTTTATTTACTTTTTCTTAATTCTAAGAAATTCTTTGTTGCCTTTCAAAATATTGTCCTATATTATCTATTTTTTAAAGCAAGTTTTCTAACTTTTGGTGTGACTTTCTTATGCCCTCAGAATAGTACCTATTATAGTACTTGAAACTTTTACTTTTTATTTGTTATTTCTCAGGTAAACGCAAAGCACTGAAGTTGAATTTTGCAAATCCACCTTTCAAATCTACAGCAAGGTTTACTCTGAATCCCAATCCTACAGGAGTTCAAAACCCACACATGTGAGTATTCTTGGTAATCAAATAAAAGGCTCAACTCAAGCGAAGATTTTTAAGTTATTGTATTTTATGAATTTTTCCAAACTGAGATATTGGTATTTTATCTTATGGGCCATTTGGAATATTACTATTTATACTTAAATAAAAAGCTGTTGATTCTATAGTATTAAGTAAACACAATTTTTCTTTTTAAATTTACTATTAAAGTTTGCTTGGGAAAAAAGAGCTAAACATCCAGATGCATTTTTATCTTTTTAATTTGTCTCTTACTAAACTCTCTGAGAATAGGAAAGGAAATTTACTTGTCCTCTGTAGATCTGTATACATCTTTACCACTTGGTGGCAAAATAGAATCCCATCTTAATAGGCTAACTTCCTGTAAGGTTTCCATGTCATAGTCACTTGAAAGAATTATATACATGTCAGTGCACAGATATCAGTGATTAGTTTTTATTTATTTATTGAATATTTTTTATTAAACTATAGAAATGATATTGTGGCATCTTACTAAATATATTATTAGAAACCTGTTATTTTAAAATAATACCTTCAGAATATTTTACATAAACCTTCAATTGAATCTAAATGATATGATAGATTAAATAATTGTTCCCTCCCAAACACTAAAATGTATCATGAATGTGAAGGCCAATGGCTTTACGTTTATACCCATGTCCATAAATCATTTTCAACTAGTCCTGCTATTTAGAACTATAAAGCAAGTGGTGAAAGATACGGTTTAAAAAGCTGGCAGAATACATTATTTTATGTTTTAAAATAATATCTCAGCAGTTTGTATTCTACCTTTATTAGACTTCAAATATATTTATTTTCCCCAAAGAGGTCCTTTTATTACTATTTTCTTTTCTTTCAGAGTTTGGTATGCATTGTATTTGCAGTTACAAATTGGTAGAAGGTACAATGTCTTGTAATAGGAGTGCATAAAATATTTTATTATTTTTAAAATAGCATTGTCTAGAAGGAAGAGAGGTGTGTATGTGTGTGTATATACTCTTAAACTGTCACTTGTAACCTTAGAGGGCGTGAACGATATTTTAAATAAAAACTGTTATTCTTGTTTATTTGACTAAGAATGCTATCAGTTTTATTAGACTGGTGTTCATAATTAGATTTGTTGTCAGAGCTCAGCCTAGTGTCCCAGCCTTTTTACCTTTTCTGAAACATCAAGTGGGGGCTATATTGAGGAAGAAAACTTAGTGCTTCTTAGTTAGTCAGAATTCCAGCAGCAAGGAAATGATTCTTAAAAGAACCTCCTTTCTCATTTCCTAGAATTTCTAGTGAAAACTAGTACAAAATTAATTCTTTGTTTTTTGTTTCTGAGAAGGGGTCTTGCTATATTGCCCAGGCTAGCCTTGAACTCCTAGACTCAAGGGATCCTGCCTCAGCCTCCCTTGTAGCTTGGACTATAGGTCTGCTCCATTGCACTTGGCTACACAACTAATTCTTGAACATAGTTCGTTTCTATTACCTTGATTACTAGGTGAACCACATATTTGAAGTCTAAGAAACAAAGGATATAGCAGTAATCACCAAACTTACCAGATTTTTTTTTTTAAAAGCCCTTTTGGGCAAGGATAAAAACAACCTGACTTAAATTTAGAACTGGAAAAGCATTCATATATTTATACTATCTTGCCTCTGCAGTTTCTTCATGTATCGGAATTCATGAAGAAAATCTCTTTTTATTTATTATTTTTAAACAAGTAAACAACAGGTGAAATAAACCTTTCTTTTAAAAGTTAAGTTGATAAAGTTTTGTTTTTTGTTTTGTTTTCAACTAGGACTTCATAAACCTATAACTAGCTAGGTTTTTCATCCTTGTGTCTCTTCCCAGGAAGTGTTAAATGTTTGGAAAGACATGGTAATGAGAATTTTTTCCTTAAGAAAGAATCTTTAGGATTTGGTTCTGGCCCAATAATTTAGACCCAGCCTTTGTTGGAATTCTGTTACTGCCCAGGTCTATTGATCTGGATTTGGAGTAGGCAGCTACTATTAATAGCATTGATACTGGTCAGAAATAATTGTTTTATTACTCAGGACAGTATATTTCCTCTACCCTCCCCACTCTTTCCAAAAGGTAGTCTTCTGTACTCTTTCTCTGAGTTGTGTACCATCAGACCCTGAAAACCATTGTTGGTTGCTGTTTAAGATGAATGATTACTTTGCAATTAGAAAACATAACTTGTAGTTCGTGGGAGTTTTTGAAATAAGATATCTCTTGCCATTTATGTTTTTCCTTCTAAAATTTCCTTAAATTTTAGGTATGGATATAAATATAAGACTTGTTCATGAATTTAGGAAAAGATAAGATGAGATAAGCAACTAATGACTTTAAGACATGTAATAGGAACTAGTTTTCAGATTCACCTGGCATTTGAAGTCTCCTGAATGCAAGAACCAGAAGAGTAAGACAAGACATTATCCTTATTTTCTGAGAACCAAGAGTTAAAAGCAGCAGTCATTCCAAAAAATGATGGTTGGCCACAGCAATTTAAGAAGTAAGGTGTAAGGTAATATGGATTGAATGTCGGTTGAAAGGTGCAGGAGTGGGTAAGATCACTTTGGATAAATTAAATGGTGAAAAGTTTCACAGAGGAACAAAATTTGAATGCTTCTTGAAAGACAGGGAAGGAGAAGGGGAGAGAAGGGACAGTGGCATTCTGGTGAGTGTTAAGTACAAGATAAATTTTGGGAACTATGTGTAGATCTATTTTATTGTAGCAGAGATATTAATATAGACTACTGGTTTCTATCTCTCATTGGAAGCTTTTATCATTTTTCTTTATTACTAGAGTTTTATAATTATATGAAGATAGGCCTAGGTTTGGATCATCTTTCTCTGTACCAGGTGAACACTTTTAAAGATTCTTGTATCTGAGAAAATTTCTGCTGTTTGCCTTTTGATATATTCCTTCATGTTTTTCCTGTCATCTCTTCCTAAAACTTGAGTTATTTGGTTGTTGGACTGCCTGAAGTCCCTGTGTCTCTGACTTTTCCTTTATATTTTCCATCTCTTTGTTTTCTCACACTATGTCCTCGAAGACTTCCTTTATTTTCTGACCCTTCTATGGAATCTATTTTGGCAATTGATACTTATTTCCAAGGGTTAATTGTAGCTTTTTCTTAGAATCCTATTCTTAATTTATGGATACAAAATAGGGAGTTTTAAAATTCTTTTCTGTCCTTTGACATATCTATATCTTCAAGGGTTGGTTTTTCTTTTATCTTCATCTTTCTCCTTTATGTTCGCTTTTTTCCACATCTTATAATTTTTTTTTTTTATTCTTTATAATTCTTGATTGTCCCTTGAATGGAAGATCTGATTATGGGTCATCACCTGTTGGGCTTGACTTTACTTTTTGTGAGTAGTTTGAGAGCTGGCTGTTACCGCAGGAATACTACAAATGGCCAGAATTAGTAGGGCCAACATTCACACTAGGAGGCCTACTTCTCTCCAAATATGTTTATTTTCTTTAGAGACATGCTCGTTTTTTCATTTTGGGGGAGAGTGGAGAGGAAAGGTGGAACTGACTAGACTTTTCTTATAGAAAGAATTTCAGTTAACTCCTCTGTTTCTAGGCCTTCATCCCTTCCAACTGTGGATCCTCTCTGATCCAGGATTCTGTTGGACCAAGATTTATTTCTCATGTTTACTGAATGCCCACCTCATACCATGTGTTAGGGGTTGTAGGTTTTTCTCTATTACTGTTTTTCTTAAAGAATCTTTTATTATGAAAAAGTGCAAATGTACCCAAAGGTAGAGAGTGGTAGATGACTCTGTATTATCAGTCAGCTTTAACAGTTAAGTGTGGCTACTTTTGTGTTATGTAGTCTTCCACCACGCTTAGTTTTAACCAAACACCAGGCGTTATTTTATCCATAACTATTTCAGTATGTATTTCTAAAAGGTAAGGGCTCATTTTAAAAACCGTAATACAGTACCAGTATTACATCTAGTAGAATATATAATTCTTTAATATCATCAAGTAAGCATATTACCTCATTAGTTTTTTTCATAGTTTGAAGCAAGAGCTGAACAAAGTCCTGTAGTACATGTAGTTGGCTGATAAGTCTTTTAAACTCGAGTCCCTTCTCTTGAATTGATTGATTTTTCTTTGTCCATACATTTTTTAATCTACTTTCAGACATTCAGAAATTAGTTAAAATCTTTCATTTTCTTCATTGTTTATTTCCTTTAAAAAAATTATTTTTATTTGAGTCCTTGGAGGGTGAGGAGACAACCTGAACAAGAAACCCTGGTTTTTAATCATCATTGGTTAAAATCATAAATATTCCTAACATGTAGAAAATGTGTATTATAATAGAGACTCTTGTACCTACTGCCTGGATTTAACAGATGTAAACATTTTGCTTCTTGGCTCTTAAATTGAAAAGTTAAGCAGTATAATCTAAGAGTACAAAGAAAGATCAAAGGAAAAATGTGTGGCTACCTTTTAAATTTCCATCAGGTTTGGATTACATTAGGCACTATAAGTCTTTTTGATACCCTAGGAGTATTCTTATAAATGTGGCAGGCTTGTTCTAAAACCATGTTCTTTATATAAATTTGACAAGCAGAAGTAGATACTCTATTCTTATAATCTGTTTTCATCATGATGAGTAATGGTTGAGTGCTCTAAGTGTACTAATCATTTAAAATGTACTCAATACAATTGTTATTTGGAAAGAACAGCCCTTTATCTTCATAACATATCAAAATTGTTAAACAAGAAAAAACACTAACTTAAAAGTTAACACTGGAAATAAATAATGATAAGCACAGATATGTTTTGGGACTTAAGCATTTTGAAACCACATGTTTTAAGTTTAAAGGGCTCTCTTTGTTGAGACCAAGAGGATTGCTAGGATCTTATTTGTCCATATTTATTACATTTGGACAGACAAAGACTCAGTTGTTCTAGGATTTTATTTGTCCTTATTTATTGCATTTGAACAAAGACTCAGTTGTGATATAGAGCAACTAGGAGTAGTTTTAAAGAAGTTTTGAAGTCCCCAGTTAGTCACTAATATTCTTCATATTCATATTTCATGAGCATACTCAGAGCTTTATCTTAAAATGCAAAACAGTGATTATGAATTATCTAGACACTTACTGTTAGTTAAGTTGTGGAAACTATATCTTATATATTTTATTGTTTGGAATTAACAGTGGGTAGGAATTTAGGAGTCTTGGTTTCTATCCCCAGCATTGTCACTGTCTCTGTGTCCTTGACTGTATTAACTAACTCTAAACTGAAGTCAGGCATTGAATTAGAATAGTGATATTCACTATTTTATATAATAGATTAGGAGAGAAAGAAAGTATATGAGTGTGTTTGTGTGTATATATTAAACCATCTTTGTACTTCTTTCTTCAAATAAAATCTCAGGCACATGCCTGATAGGCTAAGGAGAATCTGCTCTGACTGAAGTGTTTGTGAGGTAGGAGAGGGCTCAGTAACCTTGTCTGCCCTCATTCCCCAAAATAGTCCCCAGGGCATCTCTGGTGAATTTCTAAGTGTGAAAATCCCTAGCCTGTGTGAACTTGGAAGTTTTTTTCTGTCTCTGAAATTTTTTGAAGCAATTATAATGTGAAATCTGTATGTTTCTATGGTGGAGCACTTTGACAGAATAGCAGTAATGGTAGAAATATTTGTAGGTACAAATTAGTAGTTGGTGTTTTAAAACCCCAAATGTATTAAATACTGTGGGATAATTTTGCATGTGTATGTGCCCTGTTTGGCTCTACTATTGCAAACCTTTATTTTTTTCTTATTGTGGTGAAGTATACATATTACAAAAATCATCATCTTGATCATTTTTAAGTGTACAGCTCAGTGGCATTAAGTATGTTCTAATTGTTGTGCATACTTTACCACTATCCATCTTCAGAACTTTTTCATCTACTCAAACTAAACCTCTGTACCCACTAAATGCTAACTCCCTCCCAGTACCCCCTTCCCCATACCCCCTGGCACTCACCATTCTACTTTCTGTCTCTATGAATTTGACTACTCTAGGTACCTCATATAAGTGGAATCCTAACAATATTTGTTATTATGTTTCTAGCTTACTTCCTTCAAGATTAACTGTCTTCAAGGTTCATCCATGTTGTAGAATGTGTCAGAATTTCCTTCCTTTCTAGAGGTTGAATAATATTTTATTGTATGTGTAGGCAGCATTGTGTTCAGCCATTCATCTGTTGTTGGACATGTGGGTTATTTATACCCTTTGGGTCTAGTGAATAGTGCTGCTGTTTAGCGTAGTCTTTGAAAGTGTGCATTATTATGCTTCTTAAAGTTATGGTTTGGGGCTATTCAGTCTTGTCCTCAGTCCCACATTCTACTTCAGGGCACCTGATGGTTGCGCTACACTTCCTTAAGTCAGCAATTAACTAGAGGAGTGATTCTCAACAGAGGTGACAGTAGTAATAGGAGTGGTTGATGTGATTCTCTGGCCCCATTCCCCTTGCTTCACATTCTTTTCAAATTGGGCATCTATAGCTGAGGTAGTGGATATTAATTCTGGAATATCGATTTGAAGAAATTAACAGTAAATCCTGTTGAGTTGCATGGATTTGGTGTTATAAATCATTTTTGTTCTTGAGTCAGAGGCTTCGGCAAACATTAAAAGATAGCCCTTGTTCCTTAAGCTGCAGTACTGCGAAGTTCTTGCCCTTTAAAGATATGTCTGGTTTATTTGCTATCAATGAGTTTTCCAACCATTTCTAATCAGGCTGTAAGCTTTTGAGTTTTGATTTAGTTCAGAATATCATGAGGTCCTTTGCCTTTGTGGTGTAGGTATGTTTCTGGAAACTTTTATCTATTATTAAGGAAATTGGCTACATAAAGGAAACATTTTTTCAGTGTTTTTTTTTTTTTTTAATTAGTTACATCTGAGTATGATATTACTCTTCTTGAGCAACTTTGTTTTCCCCAGAGTTAATAATTGCTTCATTTAATGGTTCACTGTGAATTTTCTCTCAGTATTAAATATATCAGTTCTCCTTTTATTTATTTATTTTTGTTAGAGTCACCTATCCATCCATACTCCTGCTATAGTCTGTAGTGGTTGCACTTCAGGGGTGCTTCATAGCTTTTGCCACTGTTTTGTGAATGACTGATTTTGATTCCCTATTTTCTTTTTGTTTGTTTTTTCAGTTCTCTCCCTCATTGTGGTAGAGTGTATCTTCTAAATCTTCCTGACATTGAGTTCTTTCTGAGTAATTAAGCTTTTATGGTCTTTCTATGCCTGAAAATGTCTTTATATAACTAATCTTCATAATTAAATATGATCATTAAATATGAGATGTCTGATTTCAAATCAAAAGTGTGGTAGTTTATTATATCTCAAACAAGAAGCAGTACAAAGTATGTGCCTAAACTATCAACCTAGTTTTGCCATCTTAACAGTAGCTTGTTTATGCCAGCAGCGAAGAAGCCTGGAGAGTCAGTGGTGATGAAATCGTGAAAGGCATTTGCCACAGCTTGTTGAGAATTGAATATTTTTCCTTGCTAGAAGTAAGTAGTCCAAAGCCTGAAAGAAGTGGTAGTCAGTTGGTGCAAGGTCTGATGAACATGTTGGATGACAGAGAGTTTCCAAGTCTAGGTTCTGTAGTTTGAGCAGCGTTGTTTGTGCAACTTGTGGTGGAGCATTATCTTGCAAGAGGATTGGCCTGTCTCTAGTGACCAGTCTTGGCTGCTTAATCATGAGCATCCTCGTCGTTTCATCCAATTGGTTGCGGTAGACATCCACTGTAAGCGATTGACTGGGTTTCTGAAGATGTAGTAGATAATACCAGTGCTGGTCCACCAGACACCAATTTTGGACCGTGTTTTGGCACTTTGTCTTTATCCAGCCATTGTGCCAAATGCTATGATTGTCAAAAAGAATCATTTTTCATTACATGTAACAATACGGTATAGAAATGGTTCACCTTTATGTTGTGACAGCAAAGAAAGGCAAGCTTCGAGACAATTTCTCTTCTGACGCTCATTTCATTCATGTGGAACCCATCTATCCAGCTTCTTTACCTTGCCAATTTGTTTCAAATGGTCTGGTATTGTTGGAATAGTAACATCAAACTTTTCTGCTAATTCACATGCAGGTTGAGATGGGTTCATTTCCACTACAGCTTTCAGCTCATTATTATCCACCTTGGTCTCAGGTTGCCCATGTGGCTCATTTTCAAGATTAAAACCATCAGAATGGAACTTCTCAAACCATCATTGTACTGTGTGTTTATTAGCCACATCCTTCCCAAACATTTTGTTGATATTTTGAGCTGTTTGCGCTGCATTGGTTCCACGACGGAACTCATATTTGAAAATAACACAAATTTTTGACTTAACCGTAGTTTCACAAAAATTGCTCTAAAAATTTTTTGATAATTACAAGCCAAAACATGAGTTTGCAAGACTGAGGATGTACCTTCACAATAAAAATAAAACAAGAAGTGTCAAAGTGAAACGTCAGACTATCAACTGTGAAACTCAGTACTTAAGGAAATTGGACATTTCATACTTAGTAGATTTATTGGCTGTAGAATTCTGGGGTAGAAATGTTTCCTCAGAATTGTGGAGCCATTGCCCCAGTGTTTCTGTCTTCTAAGGTTACTTTAAAAAGATGTTATTTTGATTCCTGAACCTAGGAATGTGACCTGTCTTTGTCTTTGTGGTTTATTACGGCATTTTGTCTTTTTCTCCCAGTGTCTGAAATCATACCATATCTGCTTTCTTTCTTTTCTATTCTATTTTCCACCTTCCTTTCTTCATTCTTCTACCTTGCTCTCAGTGGACTCTTTCAATCTAGAAACCACTGTCTTTCATTCTAGGAACAACAATTTATTATTCTTTTATTCTTCTAAGACATCTGCTCACATTGGGATTCAGTGAAATCCCATCAGACTTTTAAAATATATATAATTTGATATTTTGATTATAAATATTTATGGAAATGCACAGTACCTTGAATAGCCAAAAACAATTTTGTGAAAGAATAACTAAGTTGGAGGACTTAAACTACCAGATTTGAAGGTTTACTATAAAGCTCCAGAAATTAGGGCTTTGTGGAAGTATACTAAGGATAGACAAATAGATCAATGTAATAGAATAGAAAGTCCAGTAGACAAACACACATATAGTCGATATATAGTCAATTGATTTCTGACCAGAGTGCCTGTAAAATTCAGGAGGAGAAAGGATAGACTTTTCTGGTGGTAGAACAAACTAAAGAAAGATTTGGAAGAAAATAAATCTTGATTCTCCTTCACACCATGTGCAAAAATTAGCTTGAGATGGATCATAGCTAAAACACCCCTACACTACAAAGGCAAAAACTCTATAAAGCTTCTAACAGAAAACATCCAAATATATTTCTTATGTGGTATAGGCAAAAATTTCTTTGACAGGACAAAGAAATTTCCACTAAAAAAATGATAAAATGGGTTTTATCAAATTTAAAAGTTTCTGCTCATCAAAAGTTTTTTAAGAAAATAAATAGGCAAGTCATGGGAGAAAACATCCACAGGATATATATTGGACAAAGGACTTTCGTACTATATGCAGTGAACTACAACTCAAAGAAACCAGTTTAGAAACTGGTTTAAAGACTGAAATGGACACTTCACAAAGAAGGTATAGGAATGGATAAGAAGTACATGAAAAACATGCATAACAACATTAGTAGTCAGAGAAATGCAAACTAAAACAATAAGGTGATACCACTATACCAAGATGGCTAAAATTTAAAAGACCACACTGTATTTTGCCAAGTACAGGGTATAACCATAAGACTCATATTGTTGGGGAAGTAGAAAATGTTGCAGCCACTTCAGAAAACTCTTTGCTTATTTCTATTTTATTTTAAATTTATTTCAGGATATTATGGGGGTACAAACATTTTGGTTACGTGTTATGACTTTGCCACACCCAAACCATGATTTGAGGCATGGCTTTTCCCCCCTACCACGCTCACCACATCCATTAGTTGTGAGTTTACCCACCCCCAAACCCCCAATCCCTGAAGAATATTACTACCGTATGAGCACCATAGTGTCGATCAGTTAGTGCCAATTTGATGGTGAGTACATGTGGAGCCTATTCTTCCATTCTTGTGATAACCTCTCTTCGGAGGATGGGCTCAAGTTCTATCCAGGAAAATATAAGAGGTGCTAGATCA
>VBSM01001082.1:1921915-1974750 GCA_008086735.1 Cheirogaleus medius
TGCAATAGTGAATTGTGCTGCCATAAACATTCGGGTGCAGGTGTCTTTATTATATCTTGTGTTCTTTTGGGTAGATGCCTAATAGTGCTATTGCTGGATCAAATGGTATTTCTATTTTTAGTTATTTGAGGTATCTCCAACTTCTTTCCCATAGACGTTGCACTAATTTGCAATCCTATCAGCAGTGTAAGAGTGTTCCTGTGTTTCCATATCCTTGTCAGCATTTGTTGTTTTGGGATTTGTAATTTTAATTGAAGCATTACTATTCATTTTTTTTTTAAACTCTTATAAGCACTAAATTTTAATATGTAAGTCAATTTTGGGGGAAAGAAACACCATCAAGAACTTCCCTCCAGAATAAAACAATGATGTTCATTCCTCCAAACATCCAAATTGAAGGTCTACCAAAACAAAAGAAGCCCACACAGAAATAAAAACAAAAATCACATTCTAGAGGGTCAGTGCATTTAGCTGTCTTCGCTGTGCTGTCTAACTGTCCTTCAGCTGACTTTCAACAAAAATAACACCCTAGCTCATCAGAATGTACATTTACCATTTGCTTTTTTAAATTAAAAATAATAATTAAAGAAATCTTTAAGGAATTCACAGTCAATTGCCTGACTCATTTTGATGTCGTTTACAGCATATGGAGGTCAAGAAAGTTATTTGCAGCACACATGATTGGGGATATTCATCTTCAAGCCTTAGCTTTCTTCCACACAGTGTAAAATACCTACAATTCCAAGTATGAAGGGACACAAACGATCTCCTTCCACAATTCCACAGGACAATACAGGTGCCCAAGCTGTTCTTCATATAGCAACAGGGCTTCTGTCAGATTGACACAGTTCCCCTGCGTGAAATATTTCCCATCCTGTTTCAGTACTTTCAATTGAGAGGTCAAGAATCAGTCTGAGAAACTCCCATGTGGAATCTTCTGAATCTTCTTCTGGAGATGTGGAGATTGGAACAGCCGTCAAATCATTAATCACATAATCAAACTCTCTCCCTTCTTTGGTGTACCTCTTCAGTACTGGAATACAGTCTTCTATTAGAACCTGATGGCAGTCTCCTTTAAGATTGTGTAAGACATCAGTGCACGTTTTTGCATATATTTCTTACATCCATCAATCACCATTTGGTCAATCTCTACCATAGTGACCATCTTTGGTTTCAGTTTGACTATTTCACATAATATGCCCCCATCTCCACCTCCCAGAATCAGTGCGTCTTTGCCAATGTAATCTTTGCCACTGCCCGTGATGGTCCGGGTATACTCCAAGTCACTCTCTGCCAAATTAACATCCCCACTAAGGATGAGAATATTTCCAAATTGCTTCGAGTGTAGAATTTTAATGTTCGGACAAGGTAAATCTTCATCATACACCACTTTATCTATGTCGTATTCAACCAGGCGCCCATCAGCAGTGGGCCAGTATCTGTTGATGGCCCCTCCTCGAACTATGGGTGGTAAATCACTTCACCCACCCAGTACTGTCCTGGTTCAGTTCTTTCATTCTTTCTTCTACTTTGTTCAAAAGACTGTCAATTTCTTCCTTGCTCTGTGCATCACTGTTGTAACTCTGAAGGTCCAGTAACACTAATCCATGTGGGTAAATTCTCAAATTGGCAAAGCTGCCGTTTTTGTTTGTGTAGGTTGCTAAATAGCTACGGTCCTGCCGGGTATGCACATCTCCTGCTCCTGGAAAATGGACAGGAGGCCTTTAGGAATGGTCTCGCCATCAGCTATGGCACCAAGCATGAAGTCGAGCGTGCTGTGCTGTGCTGTGCTGCTGCCATAGTGAGGCAAGGCCCTGTGCCATGCCTGGGGGAGGCAACCGCGGGAGACTGGGGGCTGTGCGGCGTGTCAGGCTGCAGCTTGTTTTGGGATTTTTTGATAAAGGCCAATCTTACTGGGGTTAGGTGATCTCATTGTGATTTTGATTTGCATTTCTCTAATGATTAGAGATGTTGAGCTTTTTTTTTATATGTTCGCTGGTCATTATTCTGTCTTCTTTTGAAAAGTTTTTGTTCATGTCCTTTGCCCATTTATTGATGGGGTTGTTTAATTTTTTCTTGTTGATTTTTTTTTTTTTAACTTCTAGATAGATCCTTGTTATCAGCCCTTTATCGGATGTGTAGAGAGCAAACATTTTCTCCCATTCTGTAGGCTGTCTATTCGCTCTAATGATAGTTTCCTTGGCTGTGCAGAAGCTTTTTAATGTGATCAGGTCCCATTTATTTGTTTTTGTTGCTGCTGTGATTGCTTTGGTGGCCTTCTTCAAAAATTCTTTGCCTCAGGCATTGTCTGAAAGAGTCTTCCCTGCATCTTCTTCTAGGATTATTAAGGTTTCATGCCTTATATAAGTCTGTTATCCATCCTGAATTGATTTTTGTAAGAGGTGAGAGGGTGGGGATCCAGTTTCAATTTTCTGCATGTAGCTATCCAGTTTTCCCAACACCATTTATTGAAAAGAGATTCTTTTCCGCAGTGTATATTTTTGTCTGCTTTGTCAAAGATTAGATGACAATATGTGGATGGTTGCTTATTTCTTATAAAATTAAACGTACACCTACCCTGTAACCCAGCAATTCTAGTTTTTCATTATTTACCCAAGATGAAAACATCTTCAGAAAGACTTGTATGTCATCGTTCCTAGAAACTTTATCATGATAGCCCCCAAACTAGAAAGAACCTGAGTTCAGCAATGGGAGAATGGATAAATAAAATATGGTATATTATTCCATAAAATACTCTTCAACAATAAAATGGACAAAATAATGGTATCTTCAGCAATATTGATGAATCTCTAAAGATGCTGAGCAGAAGAAGCCACACACAAATGAGAACATACCAATTGTATCTATATAAAGTGCTATTAATAGACTAGGTAAAACTGATATATGGTATTCGAAATCAGAACAATGCTTGCCTCTGGGAAAGATTGACAAGAGTGGTACCAAGAAACTTTCTAGGGTAATGGGATGTTCTATATCTTGTGGAAATAGAAGAGTGTCTTTGTCAAAACTCATTGAATTATATGATTTTGATTTTTGCATTTCACTGTATGTAAATGATATACCCTCAGTTTTAAAAACAAGGCAGAACCATAACAATAAAAATTATATGGATAACTTTTTTTACTTTCACTGAACAGAATTTGTGGTTTTTTGTCATTGTTCTCAAAGCACCTATGTGTTTCAATAATTTTGATGCTTGATATTGAATTGAATGTATTGAATTTAGCTTTTCTGTCTGTAGAACAATATTTTGGCAAATTTTATTTCTGCCCATTTGGTTTCCCTTGTCATGATATTTGAAAGAAACCTACAGTGAAATTTTTAAGAAGTTGATCAGGTATCTATTGAAACTGATCTAGAGCATCTGTTGTATCACATCAGGAATACTGTAACCCTAAGTAGTTGGATTTCCCTAGAAAACGTGTGGGGACATGTTGTCTTTATTGTACTTTAAAAAGAACATTGACTATTGTTTCTTTCTTTTTTTAATACAGAAAAGTATAAAGAAGAAAACCAAAATGGCCCATAATCTTACCATCCAGCTAGTTCATGTTACCCTTTAAAATATGAGTAGTACATGCTTCTGATAAGAGAATTCAATTGGTACAGAAAGTTATAAAACAAAAAGTAAGCTACATACCCTTAATATTTCTCTTCAAAGACAACCCTATTAAGTGTAATATGTCTTTACAGAAAAATTTAAGATATATTAGAATATATAATAATTTATATAAATCCTTAAAAAATATTTACACAAAAAGCAGTTTTATTATACACTGCTTTTGTAGCTTGATTTTTTTTCACTTGGTACATCTCAAAGATATTTCTGAATTAACACATACCCTATTCTTTCTCGGTTAAATAGTATTCATTACATTGTCTAGGTGAATTATATATTTAACCTAGTTCCTTACTGATAGCTATTTGGATTATTTTCATTTTTTAATTAAAAACAATGTCCTAAAGAAGAACTTTGTGCTGGTGAAATGTATTTTTTTAATTAAAATAATGTATACTTTTCTGTAGATTGGGAGTTTTCAGCCCTTCTATTTTAGGAGAGGTTGGAGATAGCTATGTCTTCTCAACTTTGCCACTATAAACATTTTAGGCTGGAACATTCTTCACTGTGTGTGATGGGATGTTTACCAGCATCCCTGGACTCTACCCACTTGATGTCAGTAGCACTGCGCCTATTTGTAACAGCTAAAATGTCTTCAGATAATTGCCAAATGACCCTTGGGGTGCAGAATTGTTCCTGGTTAGGACCACTGATACAGAGAGTATTGCAGGTTCTCAACAGGTGGCTACTGTTACCTCTTTCCTGATTGAGAAGCTGCAGAAGTCAGATATAAGAGGTGTATTCCTCCTCACTGTGGGGTTTGAATGGAAGCCAAGAAAGGGGAGTTTGGGGAATAGCTATAGAGTCCAGGGAGAACATCAAAGTTTTGGGAGCAACTTGATAGCTATCAGAAACCAAAGCATCCCAGAATGTATTCTATCATACATTCAGCAAATGTTTGGGTATGGGTATTTCATGTTGAAAAAAGAGATGTGATTGCTACTTCTTATAGCTTAAGGTTTAGAGGTAGACACACACACACACACATATATAAATTATAAACAGTGTACATGCTATTGAAGGAAAAGAACTGGATGCTATGAGAAAATGAAAGAGGGGCCTAATTTAGAAATGTGGGTGATAAAGAGGTAGTCCATGAAGGCTTCTAAAACCAGCATAGGTTTTACTAGATTCAGGGAAGGGATTGATAAGAGTGCTCAAGTGGAGGGAATAACATATGTTTGAAATTGTCACGGTGGGAAAGATTCAGCTTGTCATGGAATGAAAAGAGCGCCAGTTCGAATGGAGAATGATTGAATGAGGAAGTAAAAGTGGATTTAAAATAAGGTGGAGAGAGTATCAGATATAGAGGGATGCCTTGTAAGTGAAGAACTGGATGACATTCAGAGGGCAGACACTGTGGAAGGGTTAATAAGCACGTGGGTGACAGGATGTGATTTATATTCTACAATGATTATTCTGGCTGCTGTGTGGAGTATGTATTGGAAGGAGGAAAAATGGAATTAGGGAGACCTAGCAGGGCTATGGTAGTTTATCTGAAACATAATGGGTGATAATGATATTAGATTGATGACAGTGAAGGTAGAGAGAAATGGACAGATTAAAGAGATTTTGGAGGTCTACCATGCACACTTAAATTATTACCTATATTTGTTAATTCTAATTAACAAATATTGGTAATAATTTAAGTGTGCATGGTGAAAGAGGGAATATGTTCATAGCAACTTGTAGAATTCTGGCTTGAATGAATAGGTTCAGTTGCCATTACTGAAATGGGGATCACTGGGTATGGAGCATCTGTGGATGGGGGGAATAAAAGAGCAAGAGTTCAGTTTTAGATGCGGTAAATTTGGGATGCCTGTGAAATATCCTAGTAGAGATATCAAAAACATACATATACGCCTGTGTATGTATATATCACATACTCTGGTGTTGAAAATATGAGTCAGCTGGCAGAGGAGAGGTTGCAGATTGAGGGTAAAAAGTTGAGAGTTGTTGGCATGTAGATGATAAGGTTGCCTAGGAAGAGAGTGAGAGTGTATTTTGATGAGAAAATTGGGTCCAGGCCTGAGCCCTGAAAAAATCTAACATTTAAAAGTTGGATAGAAGAGGAGGGACAGGCAAGAGTAAGAAAGATTGATTGAGTGGTAGGAAGCAGACCAGGAAATAGTGTGTGATGTTATAGAAATCTAGCAATGTTCCAAAGTGAGGTGGGATGAGATTATGGTCAGCTGTGTCTAATGTTCTGCGAGTACTAGTTTGTTGGTAACCTGAGATTAACTTTTAACTACTGTGATTCTTACATACTTATGGGAAGAGTTTTTAGCCACCAGTGAGACTGAGGCCCAAACAAGAAAAGAATCTTAAGAAAACATGTAGCCTATTGGTTTAGGGTAGCTTTCCTAACCTTTTCTTTAAGAAGCACAGCCCATAAAAACTGTCCAATGGTAAGCTTTGAGTACAGCTGACACAGGATCAGCTCTTACAGATTATGCAGTCTATAGCAGCAAGATGCAAACATGAAATGAATGTTTGTCTTATCCTCTTTAATATTACTCTTTTCCTTGACACTAACATTTCTTTGTATTTCATAAATAAGCACTGTTTCAGAATACTGCAGATTTATCTGATTTTGCTTCTGTTCATGGAATGTGAGTATCAGGATTTGAAAATTTCTATTTAGAATGTTTAAGCAGTTCTTTTAGACATTTCTTTTTTCTGTTTTTCCTTTTGCCTCATCTTAGATCTAAGCACAGATACTCATTTTGTTAGTAGTGCCAGGAAGCAGGCAGTTTCCATGGTAACTGACAGACTGAGTTTACCATGGAAATTTCCGGAATTAACAGAGCTGCATTGCAGAAGGATGTATAAAACAGTATTCATCTAGAGGTCCTAACAGTATGGACACAGAAGAGCAGTTGCAATGGTGTACAGGGTATGTGTTACATTTGTTTTCCTGTCTAAGGAAGATTAGTAGTTATCTGTATATGCTGGGGAAAGAGTAAAACAGTTTGAGGCATTTTAGTATATGCTGGCTTGATAGAATCAAGGTTGCTTAGGGAAAAAGAAGGAAGAAATTATTTAGGAAGGAAGATGTGTTTGATAGCATTCGGAGGAAATCAAGATGAGTGAGATAGAAGAATGTGAAAATGAAGTAAGAGAAAATACACCTCGAACTAATTAGATAATAAAAGGCTCTTATGGGTAGGGATTCTAGACACAAGAACATATTTATTTATCACAGGAAAATTAGTGGACATTGAAAAGTTTGAGAAATCAAGTTCTCATGTTCAGGAAGAAATCTGTTAAGGTAATTAGCTATTACTTGCTGAAAGATATGCAAATATGGGAGATGCCCAAGGTGTTAAATAAGGAAGTTTGTTGCCATCTTAGTATACTTATCTAAGTGATGAAAGGATCCTGGAAGGGTTATCAAGACTCCTAATCCCACTCTGGGTTGATTTGTGGGGGATTTTTAAGAAAAGGTCTGAAATGTATTTTGAGGTTAAATTCTGGAAATAAAACTGTAGGGCTTAGGTAGATAATTGGAGTTTCTTACAGAGCATAATTAAAAATTTAAAAGAGAAAAAAGATATAGAAAATAAATATGATTTAGATCATTTAAATGATAAATATGATTTAGATGACTAGATATCATTTGGGTATCATTTATATCATGTAGTCAGCAAACTACAGCTCATGAGGTAAATCTGGCCTGTTTGCTAATTTTTGTAAGTAAAGTTTTATTGGAGCATAGCCACACCCATCTGGTTGCATAATTGCAGCAGAGACCTAATGGCCTACAAAGTCTAAAATGTTTACTGTCTAGTTCTTTACAGAAAAAGTTTGTGACTTGTGGTCTGGATAGGCTGCTGGATTCTTAGGGCTGCTGTAGCATTACCACAAACTTGGCGGCTTAAAATAACAGAAATTTATTCTCTCACAGTCTGGAAGCCAGAAATTAGAGATCAAGGTGTTGCCACGGCCATGCTTCCCCTGAAAATTCTAGAGGAGGATCCTTCTTTCCCTCTTCCAGGTTCTGGTAGTGCTGGCGTTCCTTGGGTTATGGTAGCATAACTGTGATCTCTGCCTCCATTTTCACTTAGCCTTCCCTGTGTCTTTCTATGTGTTTCTATTTTCTCCTTTTCTGTCTTGTTATCATTGTATTTAGGGCCACCATAATCGAGGATGATCTCTTTTCAAAATCTTTAATTACATCTGACAGAAAGATAAGGTCACATTTGAGGTTCTGGATGGCCATATCTTTTTTTTTGAGGGAGAGGGATATACAGTTCAACCCACTACAGATGGTGTTGAGAACTGGGTTTAGGCTTCTTAAGCCACATTCTGTATTAAGGATAGCCAGTTCCTGTTGTTTCCTTTGGAGACCTATGAAGGATATACTCTGCAGGAGACTTGTTGACCTACTGGAGAAGATATTAAACTCACTTTTCAAGGACAGGGTGATATTGGCATAGTTAAAGCCATAGAAGACAGCTTCTATAATGCAAACATAAGTAATAGAGATTGAGATAGTACTAAAATATTCACAGGAAACTGATAAAGACCATTGCCTTTCGCTTCATGTTATTCTCTTCCTGCCTCTTCTCCCTCTCTCTCCTCAGTTTCCACCCCCCAAAACACAACAAAGTGAATTTGGCATTTTAAAGAGAAATAGTTGACACCAAAATAAGAATCACAGTTTTGAGGGATGAGACCCATGGTTAGGTTATGGTGGCACTGGGAAATATATGTATGCTTCAAAAGAAGTAGACTTACTAAATGAGGAGGGGAGTGGCAGTGTAGAATGTACATACCAATGTATAGACCACTGAGCCTAAGACTTGACTTTTGTTGGAGAAGCTTTGTATCATGGGAGTGTACAAACTGTTGGCCTAGACAGGAGGGAAGGTTTGTGATGTTTGCTTTTATGTTGGTACATTTGTAAGCCATAATCATGATGGTAGATATCTATCTTTGCATTCCCTATAAGTCTCATTTAGCATATTTGAGTATATTCTGAAGTGTGTAAAAAGTGATACATGCACATGGTGTAGAATCAAATATTAATAGCAGGCAAGGGATTCCAATGTGGATGCTGGAGCTGCCCAGAAAACCCTACTTATTCTGTAATTTGAGAGAACCTAGCCTAAGGCCTATATCCTTGCTGTGTACTTTAAATTCAAATCTCTGACATAAAATTTATGGAGATGATCATCAGAAGAATTAAGCAAAAGTGGTTAGAAGTTGATCCAAATTAGAATTCACTAAGAATAAGCAGTACCAAACTAGCCTAATATACTTTTTTGAAAGTGTTCCTGGAACTGTAGATCAGGAGCTTGCCATGGACTAGATAAGTGTGTCTTGCTTTCAACATACATGGGGACAGAGGAAGATCACAAAGCCCAATCAAGGATTTTCTGAAAGTTTCTTAGAAGGACAAGAATGAATGAAGTCTGTGTTTCCCTTCCAATCAAATTCTGTTATTCTATGCCTATGTATATCCTGAACATTAAATTGAGACATTAGGAAGCTATGGGAATGAATGTTTTCTTCTTTTATTCCTTTAACAATACATTTAGTACATAATGTTGAATTGTATGTTTAAGCCTAAATGGCTTCACAGAAAGATTCAAATTCCCTTGAATCTAACTACAATTAGACTTTACCTTTTGATATTTCTGTTGGTCTTATGAATATATAAGAGTATTGTAAGGAAATAGGATGAAATCAGGTTTCATAGCATAGACTGGGATTAAATTAAGCTGGTCGATTATAGTGCATGTGTACATGCTAAAATTTAAATAGTATAAGGTGCTCAGAAATACTCCAGATTTCAAATCTATGTGTGTGATGTAAAATACATGTGTTCCTGAATGTCTGTAAAATTTGTTTTTGTAAAGTGCTTTTTCTCACTGACTTGTTTGGATAAATGTCCCCAAAATAATAAAAGTAAGCTTGAGAATATTTTATTTTTATGTGTTCAAAAGACAACTCACGCAGTAGCATTAAAAAATCAGCTACACATTATGAATGAAAAGTAGTTAAGACTATTGATTCATAATTTGCTTCAGGAACAAAGTTCTGACTTTGTAAAAGCAGTTTCAGGTTTGTAGTACAAAATGATGTATGCGTAGCAGTGTTCTGCTAAGATATGTGTTAAGAAACACTGAAAAATAAAGATCTCTACTAATAATAATACAGCCAGAATAAAAAAAATTTTTAGCCAGGGTTTCTCTCATAGCAGAGACTTCTTTGGGAAAGGTGGCCTACCCTGAAGTACTAGGGTCAAAGACAGGGCATTTTCATCCCCTTTCATGCTCTCTCCTCCTGCTGCCCACACTGGTAACTACCAGAAAACAACTGAGGGTGGAGTACTGAGGGAGGAGAAATGGATGCTGATGCATTGTATCTGGGAAGCGTGGCCATTATGAGTAAGTGTAGGAAGGATTGTAATAACAGTATAATGCTGCTCAGTGTAGATTTAGAATGATATTTTTGTATTTCCTAAAATACAAAATTTGTTCAGAGTATAATATTAGAGACCAAGGAAATTGGAGATAGGAGAATTTCCCATTGGAGCTCTAATTGGTAACACACTGAGTCTTAGATATTTCAAATCTGCCTTTGGACCATAGACATGTAATAGGCAAATCCCTTTCACACAAGTAGAGTGGGGCCCAAGGGCAATCTTCTGTTTTTTTCTCAGCATTTATTGAGGTGTAATTGACATATAATAAACTATACACATATTTAAAGTATACGATTTGCTAAGTTTTGACATATGTATATGCCTGCGCAATGCCATCACCTCCAAAATTTCTTCCTGCTTTGTTATGGTTTCTATTTTGATTTGTTTCTTTTTTATGTCTTCCATGTCTTTATTTAACATATTCTATCCATCCTTTAGTTTCTTGAACATATGGAATGCAGTAATACACTGTGTTGTTGTCCTTATTTACTATTTCTAGCATTTCTGTTATTTCTGGGTCAATTTCAGTTGATTGATTTTTAATTGTGTCATGTTTTCCTGCTTCTTTGCATACTTTGGTGATTTTGAATTATGTGCCAGATGTTATTGAGTGCTGGATTTTTTTTATTTTTATAAATATTTTTGCATTTTGTTCTTTGGTTAAATTACTTGGAGACAGCTTGATCCTTTCAGGTCTTGCTTTTTAGCTTTGACAGATGAGACTAATTTTACCTCACTAGTGAAGTAAAATCCTTCTGAGTACCTTATTGGATTCCACTTAGGAAATTTTCCACTCTACTGGGTAGGAACAGGATCTGCCTTGTATGATAGCCTGGGTATTGTTCCTTCTTATCCTTTTGGGTGGTTCCTTCCTCAGGCTTGTGTAGATTTCTCACAAACATTCACTGATCCAAGGAGGGCTCTCTGCATATGTATGGGGTTCTCTTTTTGTGTAGCTCTCTCTCATCCAGTACTGTGCCTTGTGAGCTTTACCTACCTTGATCTCCCCAGACTAGATCCATGTCCTCAACACAAGGATACTGCCAGGATCTGCCAACTCTTCATGGAGTAAGCTGGGGTCAAGTATAGGGCTCACCTAGTATATTTCCTGTTTCTCAGGGCCTGCTGTGCTTTGTTGCCTGATTATCAAACGTCTTCAAGATTGTCTCATATATTGTGTCTGTTTTTTCATTTTTTTTAAATGTGAGGGTAAGTCTGTCTCCTGATACTCCATAGTGGGCCAAGTGAAGGTGCCACACTGATACACACTGTGAGATGGGAACAGGAGTCATAGAACTAGGGAGCAATATCTTGATGACTTTGAGGACCAGCACCTCTGTAAGAGATATTATGAAGGATCCAAAGTAGGTTTTGTTTTTTACATTAATGACCGATATTCTTAATAGAATGGAAGAAATCATGGTATTTATAAAAAGGGGTTAGAAAGTCTCACTGATTGAGATATTCAGATGTATAGACAACAGGATTACTGAAAAGGGTGACAGATGAGGAAAAGACATTACTAGGAACCTGAAAATGCAGTGGTAGAATGAAATCCATATGGCCTGCAGTCATGAACATAAATACTTCATGACAATGAAAGAAAAGAATGTGAAGGGAATTATCGATTTGAAAGCTTACAAATTATTGAATTTTTTACATATATACATTCATAAAGTGGGGGGGAGGTAAACAACAAACTGGGAAAATATTTGCAATGCTGGACAGTGGTTGATGGTGTTAATAGATAAAGAACTTGTTAGTCAAAGCAGCGACAAAACAAACATGTGGACCAGGAGGGCTCAGGGGTCTATCTCAGGTAGTTCATAATAATAAAAGAAATACTTGTTCACCAAATAGCATAAGAATGTTCTACTCTAAGAGTAATGAAACAAAACACAATTGAAAAGAGTGATCTAACCCTTATCACCTTTCAAATTGGCATGAGGAAAAAGGGTGCTGTTGACTAGATATAGTGGGTACTCTGCTGGTGCTGCTAAATCAGTGCAGACTTGCTATGCAGCCATTATAGTAATGATATGGATTATTTAGTGATTACTACATTAAATATATTAAATGAGATCTATAAAGCAGTAGGTTATACCATTTTTATAACCTATTCAAATGGTATAGGAAAATACAAAAGAATATATGCTAAATTGTTAATAGTGGGTTTTTTTTGGCTTATGATTCATTTCCTTTTTATTTATCTTCTACCTGTGTAGCTTTAGGAAGGATTTGAGATTGGGTAATCCAGTTGGAAAAAGAGATTCAGGCACTTCTGCTTAATTTGCATAGCATACACACTGTATTTAGTAGAGGATGTGGGTGGAGGTGGAGGGTGTGGCTAGAGCTGTCCAAAGTAACCTCCTTGGCTATGCAACTGTATTTCTCTAAAAAACAAGGCTGTCTGCCTATATACAAAGCCCCAGACAGCTTTATTAGACACATTGGATAAAACACATCTTTTCTCAATGCCCAGTCTGATTACTGTTTTGGAACATTATGTCACAGTTCTTTAGTTTTTTGGAATCTGTAGGTTTTCAGAAATTTATAGATTAGGTCAATGATAGGGTGACAGCTAAAACACAGTAACATTGATTCAGTATTAAATAGTAAATGGGCACATTGACCAATGTGTCCTCTATAAGAGGATAAATTAATTAAAGAAAGTAAGCAGAATGGACTTGAGTGTAAATATGTAGGCTCAAAAATGACAGTTTTCAGATTTTCATGTAACAAGATATGTCCTTGATTTTAAAATATAACTTCTGGGCTGGATGCGGTTGCTCATGCCTGTAAACCTAGCACTTTGGGAGGCCGAGGTGGGATGATTGCTTGAGGCCAGGAGTTCGGGACCAGCCTGAGCAAGAGCAAGACCCCCATCTCTACAAAAAATAGAAAAATTAACCGGGCATGGTGGCATGCACCTGTAGTCCCAGCTACTCAGAAGGCTGAGGCAGGAGCATCACTTGAGCCTGGGAGTTTAAGGTTGCAGTGAGCTATGATGATGCCACTGCACTCTAGCCTGGACAACAGAGTGAGACTCTGTGTCAAAAACAAGAACAAGAAAATATATAATTTCTATACATTGAATGAGGCTTGTATTATATGGATTCAAACCCTGTATTAAGTATTCTACCTATAATGTTCAATGTTCTGCAAAAGTTACATTTACAAACATATGTACTTCATTTCTGTTGAATGCCCAAAGCATCTGTGTCAGTTTTTCTTAGAGAGTTTTCTCTAGAATATGGAGCTGTTGAGTCTCTGGGAACCAAGAATTATTAGATATGGGATAGTAGGGTTCTTAGAAGTCAGGGGCACCAGAGTTAAGGATTCTATTCAAGAAGTGCTTTTGGCCTTTGTCTGGAACTGGCCTGTGGATTTTAAGACATTTAGCATCCTTGGCCTCTAGCCACTGAATGCTAATTGCACTTCCCAGAGATTGTGATGACGAAACTGCTGCCCAGTCCTCTTATCCCCACTTCAGATGCTGGGATGGGGGCACTACCTTCTTTCTGAATCACTGGGAAATAAAATAGTGCTGGGGCCTGTATTATTTGAAAGTAAGTTTGTTTGCATATAAACAACTACTAGGACAAGAACAAATAATGACTTCAACCAGATAGTTTATCTCCCTTTTCTGTATATAAGTCTGGAGATAGGCAGGTTAATGTTGGTAGTGGCTTCATTGTCATCAGAGTCTACAGTGCTTTTATTTTCTGCTCTATCATTCTCAGGACATTGTTTGCATTCCGAAGGGCATTGAGGAGTTATAGTCATTACCTGGAGTTATAGTCATTACCTACATTCCAGACAACAAGAAGGAGAATGAGGGAAAAGAAAATGGACCTTCTTTCTAGCTGAGTCAGCTTCTTTTAAGTGCTGTGTTCCTATTTGCCAACTCTAACTGCAAGGAATGTTGGCATCTTAGCTCAAGCTTCCATAAAAAGTTACCACATATTTCTCATAGTTCTGGAGGCTGGGAAATCCACGATCAAGGTGCGGTCCAGGCAGATTTCAGTCTGAAGCCTCTTTCCTTGGCTTGCAGGCAGCCACCATCTCACTGTGTCTCATAAAACCTCTTCATGTGCTGGGAAGAGAGTGAGCTCTCTGGTGTCTCTTACAAGGACACTAATCCTATTGAATTAAGGGCCCACCCTTCATTACATTCATTTAACTTTAATTATCTCCTTATGTGCCCTATCTTCAATATAGTCACATTGAGGGTGTAGGGCTTTAACATAGAATTTTGAGATGTTCATAGCAGTTGGGAAGTATAGCCTTTTAGCTGGGTGCATTGCAGCTCCAAATAAAGGAGAATCTCATTAGGAAAGATGAAGAGGAGAAAGGATATTGGGTGGCAGCTGGTAGTTACTGCCACAGGGGTTCTTGCCTAGGTTTCCCAGGTTGGTAATTAGGAGCTTGGAGTCAGAACCCTATGGAGTGTTCATAAAACATGTAAGGGTGGCCTGTTGAAAATTATGCCTAGAAAATTATAAAGGGAAAGATGAGGGCTATTTAGGAATTATGTTCTCAAAGTCTATGCCAAGGAGCAGTCAGGGAAATTTTTTTTAAAGAGTATAACTATAGATAAATACTTAACAAATAAGGGCAGCTTTACATCCTTACTGATTTTTACTTTTCACCTATCTTCTCAATGGATGTATTTTCTATTGTTCACATTCTTTCCTAGACCCTTTTGTAGTTTAGGACAGAAATGTTTGCCTAAAGTTCAATGGTAAGGTTCAGGTCAGGCTTCCAGATTTAGTCAGTCCAGTGCTGTATTTATACAGTCCTCCTTTGAAGCCATCATGGTTGGACTAACTGTTAAAACAATAGCTGTGAAATTGACTCAGTTTTACTGGAAAAATTGCCAGCCCAGTATTAATGATGATTGTATGAACATGCCTTTGTGTTGTCATAACCATGGCAAGTTTTTCCATGGTTTTTACAACTCTTTTTCTGTCTAAATGAAAAACTTAGAACTCTAGGTAGTAATCACATTGTCCTGTTCACCTTTTTCTTTTAACAGCTCTACTGAGGTATAATTCACATACTCTGCAATTCACACATTAAACGTATACAGTTCAGTTGCTTTTAGTATATTCACAGAGTTGTGTATCTGACGCCATATTCAATATTTGGACATTTTCATTAACCCAAGAAGATATCCCACATCTATTAGTTTTCAACCGGTTCACTTTCAAAAAGCAAAAAAGGACTTTATCCCGAAACCATACAAGAGACTACAGCCAGCTAAACTATTAGGAGAGATACTCTATAATACTAAAATTTGATCTTTAAAGTAATAGAGATAATATTGTAACTTTTTATTCTGTTATTTTATATAGTAACATCATTCCTTTCATTTGGGTTCTCAAGAAGGCTTGTAAGAAGTGTCATATAATGTAATCATAAGAGTGATATTTGCATCACCATTACCATATTCTGTTGGTTACAAACAAGTCATAGGTCCCACCCACACAAAAAGAGAGGAGCTTACACAAAAGGGTTAGTGCCAGGAAGTTGGGGATCTTAGGGACTTCTTGGAGCCTGTCTGCCACAGCCCTTAAACTAGTGAATACTTTTTAAATGTTGCTTCCAGTTTACAAGTAATTTTAATCAAGTTTTCCCAGCTACCCTCAGCCATAGCCATATACCTCAGTATATGCTACCTCAGCATATAATCTGTTTTACTAGTGATTAAACTGAGCCATTGAGATGGTATTTACTTGACAATGATCAGAGAACAATAATAATTATACTTGGAACTTCTTTATGTTAGAATGTTTCCTGGCTTAATCTACTTCATGAAAAAGATTACTGGGAAAATTTCTCTATTTTTGCCTAGACCTGATTTCCATCTTAAAAGGTCAGTTCTGGCTTCACTTATACCTAAATGGTCACTTATGCCACTGATTTCTGGGGCTCTTGTGCCTCTGGATGCTTGAGTATCAAATAATATGAGTAAAAGAATTTTGAACTGAAAAGCACTTATGTGAATGAAAGCTGATGTTATGAGTTATTATGATTTGGGAACCTGTTATTTGGAATGCTGGTTTACTAAGTTACCTAGACGGAGTGTATTAATCTTTGAACTATAACCTTTAATCTTGTTTATTATTTATATATGATTATTCTGGGGGAAAGATTTTAAAAGTCTAAGTATTTTGAGAACCTTAAAAGTAGCTACAGAGAACAATTTTACTAAATGGAGAAAACATTCCTAGATTTTGGAAGAAGAAAAATAAATGACCAAGCATGCAAACTTTTGTTGTTGATATCATGAGATTCTGATCATTTAGTATGAAATTGGAAAATGTAGTTGATATTCAGTGGAATCTTTCTCTTTATGTATGTTGCACTCTCCAGGTTGATATAGTTTTGTTCCTACACATTGGGGTTTGTGTATGAGTGAGGAAGAGAGTGAGAGAGAAACTGATTTTACATTTTTCATTGGATTTACTTTTTTACAAAGCATGGTTAGAAGTTAATACTTTGATCTCCAGGTTGGAATTTTGGAGATGATTTTTTATTTAATGGAAATATGTAATGAATGAGCTCTTTTGTCCACTAGTCACTCATTTTTCACACCCCCACCCCTATCTATTGAGCAAGGGCTGAAAGGTTCAGTTTGAATAGCACCTGGCTATTCCTCTCAGAGTCAGCTAGCTATTCATTTAACTCTTCCTCCACCTCAGCATGGTATTAACAAGAACAGGACCATATTCTAAGGCATTAATTCCCAGGCATTACTGGAATCACCTGGGGATCTTTAAAAATACTGTTTTCTGACTCCTATCTCCAGATTTTCTGATTTAATTGCAATGAGATGATACATGAGCATTGGGATTCTCAGGTGTAGCAAACTTTGGGAATAGCTATACTAACTAAAGATTGAGGACCTGGAATAATTAATGTTGGATAAAATAGGATAAGAACTTTTTGGAAATGAGGCTTGCAGCTCTTGGGATTCTTACTTGATAATACAGTTTTGCAAAATCTGAACAAGATGTTGTATTTGGGAATGAAAACTGATCTGCAGAATTAGTTTCATCAGTAAATGGTAATTTGGTTTTATGAATCCCATTGAAGCTATGTCTACTGACTACCTAAATTTAGGTCTTTCTTAATTTGGTATGTAAAAAAACAAGATGACACATACAAAAAATTCCAGAAACCTGGAGATCAGACTGTTTTAGTAACTCAAGAGAAAAATCTTCCCACACATTAATCAGTGCTAGCTAAAAGTAAAAAGTTAAAACCTCTTTAAAATGTGGAAAAATTGCTTCCCAATATTTTAACAGAGAGAGACTGAGAACACACAGCATTGAGTCATCAGGAAAACTGAAGATCTCCCCTGAACAACACTGGGATTTCACTGCAGAGGACTTGAAAGACCTTGGAGAAATTGGACGAGGAGCTTATGGTTCTGTCAACAAAATGGTCCACAAACCAAGTGGGCAAATAATGGCAGTTAAAGTAGGTGATGCCATGATTATTTTTGGTACTTTAATCCATTAGGTGAAATTTTGTGGTGTAGTAATACCACTATTGTTCTGTTCTTTCTTTTGTGGTAAATGTGGATGTTTGAAAAATTATTTCTTTGACTTCTTTGAGGGTGTTTTGTGTAGAGATTGTCTTACTGGTGGCACATTTTCTATCTTCCTGGAAAGATGAGTGTATGAAGTGTGCATGTTCATTGCATTTTTGGCATGACGCATTAACATGTTTTAAACTTCAGGCCCTTCTACTGTCAAGGTGAGTTCAGGCTGGGCGGCTGCACCCCTGGGAGCAGGGCAGTGCTGCACTGAGCCAGGCGGGAGCTGGAAGAAGAGGCAGCACACTGGGTTGGGCAAGGTGCGGGGCTAGGGCTAACAGCAGTCTTACTGAAGGTTTCCTGGAAACCACACACATGCTGTTGCCACTAACCTCAACCTTACTCGGTCCTGACCAGCTGGGCTTCTGTTTGTTTATTTCATCTCTACTCAGTACTGCCCTGTTCCCTTGTTTTAAGTTGTATTGAAATGCATACCTTGTGATTATGTCACATTCTGTCCTTATTGTGACTGTCATGCCACTTAATATGTTCATGAATTAAAAAAAAAAAAAAAAGACCAGAAATGACGATTTGGCCAATAACATGCAAACTTATGTTGGTTGGTACCTGTGATGAACTGGTGGTTTCCATTTGACCCCTAGTGGGTCTGTGTAATTGTAATTTATTCATCTGTTTGTTTGGATATTTGACAAATATTTGCTCTGTGTAAGATATTTCAGGAAAGTCAGCAATGAGGGAGGGGGAGACAATTTAAAAAGAAAAAAGCTAGATAAGGCCATACCCTCATTGAACATAAAAAATTCCTATGGGAACAATGTTCTAGTTTAAAGAATTTGAGGGTGGGTTTGCAGACAGTCTAAGCTAATCATCTTCCTATTAATCTCCTATCTTAAGAGATCGTCAAATGGCTTTATGAGAGAAGGGGCCTCAGTTTTTTATTTGACATTTGGGAACAGATTTGTATCATTATTATAAAATGCTTTCTGTGTAGAAGTCTGTGTAGAAGTCATATCTCACTGTAACTATTGTAGTCTCCATTGTTGAGCATTTCTCTTTCCTGGGTCATAAGAAAGTAATGTTAAATTAGTGGTGGGGAAAATTTTTTTGATTCTTTCTATAGATTCTGAACCTTATTTTTGACCATATTTTTACAATGTGGTTAGAACAATAGACTTTTCATAGGAAGATGTGTACATACACAAAATTTTACATATAATCTGTAAACCTCTAAAAATGCACAGGTTAAGACCTGTGCTCTGGATTATATGTTAAGATAAAACACTATTTCTTGGAATGTGAAATGATTTCTCTATTCTTACTGTGTGCCACTGCAGTATAAGTGGAAAGAGAGTCATCTTATTTAGACTCTCCTGGATGAGTGTTTCATTGCCCTTTTGTGCTGTCTGTGTGTGACATCCGGTTTTAGTTGGCTGGGTCTTAAGGGAATGCTTTCCTATATAGCTGAAGTTCTAAACTTTTCTCCCAGGCACTAGGGAAAGTACTTTAAAAAAATTATTTCCTGCTTTTTTCAGTTTGCGCTACGTGTGCTTCAACTATGTTGATCAACATCATAAACTGTTTTAGTAATAAGGGTCAACTCTAGTCATGGTTAAAAGGTTTTAAAGGTAAAGAAGTTATTTCATTTTGACATTTAAAAAAGTTTTCTCAGTGATTAATTTGATAATATTTCAAATTATGTAATGCTTACTCAAGTTTTGAAGGAATTTAAGAGTGAAAATAGGAAATTATTGTCCACTATTTGTAATCTGACCAAATCCATGTCTACTGTGAGAGCCTGGGTTGGAATGCTGTTAAAAATCCCAGCTCTTAAGATGTGCTTCCAAGGCAGTCATGGGACCTATAGACACTGTCACATCTATATACACCAGGTGGTACTACCTACCTTTTTTACTGCCGTCAACTCTTGAGCAAGCATAGCAGTTTGGGATGAGGGAGGGTAGCAGAATGACATATCAATTAACATACAGATGGGGTGTACCATTGGATTCCATGCCTTCATTATTAATACTGGAAGAATAAGTGTTTTTGCATTAACATACATTAAAATTTGATGCCAGTTGATGACTGATGTATGCCATCTACTGTGCATTTTAAAATGTATTTATTCTTGGTTTCTTCAAAGAAGCATAGTCTTTCGTCACACTTGAGAGAGTTTGTTTGCTCATCACATAGTCATACAGACCAGATTGACAAGCACATATATACAGAAGAAGGGCAGTATATGATTAAGTAGTTAGATCTAAGATTTTACACGTGCAAGGAACTATGAGATGGTTCACACAGCTGAGCGCTTTCCATTGTTATTGGTGAACTGAGAAACACATTTGTAGTAGCTCTATGTTGGCATCTTAATGTACACTTTGGTAATATAGAAGGATTGCTTTATTAGATATTAAGACTATCTTGGAAATTATCCTTAAGATGTACTTGTAGTATCTGTATAAAAGTGAACTGTGGTATTAGCCTGATTTTCTTTTCTTTTTATTCTTCATTTCTAGTTTTGAGGAAGCCCTTCCCCAAATTTATTTTGCCACATATAAGACATGTTTGAAAAGGGACTTCTCAGTTACCCAAAATAATTATCTCAAAGACTTAATCTAAAGATCAGTTAAGATATAATCAGATTCAGTGAGGTAACATAGTATATATAAGAATTGTACTTAAAACAATTTCATGACCTTTGGCCTAAGGGCAGTCTCCCAAGCTACCAGTGAGGTTCTGTGTTATGACCTAAAATGTGGAGTTTTTAAACCCCTCAGTTTTAATTGCACATGCCTGGGGAAAGAAGTCTTGCTCTTCTGTGAGTGGGAATTTTATCTACCTGTGCCTGGATGACTGAGTTTTAGGGCTGCCCTGGGCAAAGCCATTGTTGCAACAACCTTCAACTCTGGCTAGGTATTAATTTCTAACTTTGATCAACATCCTCTGCAAATAACATTTATTTAATGCCCTATTTTGAATAATGGTGGGTTAACCACTGAATGAAAAAATTAGACATGAACAATCATTGTCCTCTAAGTAAACTGTGTGTCTCTGCTTAGCTCTCTGGCAGGGTTAATTGAGGTAAAGCCCAGGGTTCAAACCAAATGTTTGAAGAAACTATCAGGATTAGGTTTCTGAGCTAGGGTTAGAGAAATTCAGATCTGGGAGAAACACCCAGCATTGTTGGGGACCAGGTGATTTGAATCAGGATGTCCTAGCAAATCTAGGGGCACAAGAGAAAAGAATTAGAAAGAGTAGATGAAGTATCACAGTTCAGACCCATGGACTGACATTGAGTGGAATTACACAGATTGCCAACAGAGAAGAATGACTGTGAGCCTCCAGTGTTTGACAGTGTGTCCTCCTCCTGACCCTGCTTGCAGTATAAATTCTGCATGCCTAGAGTACTAGCTTCCCTGTTGTTTTATTACAGACTCATGTCTAGATTGACTTCTTGAAGTTCTGCATGCCCTTTTCATGTTTATAGGCTATGTGAGAAACAGAGCAGAGTAGAAAAGAAAGAATGAAAATGAGAGGGCACATAAGGCGATGAAGTTGCTCTCATTAAAGATGGCAGGCAGTGTGATCTGGATTGTTATCTGAAGGGTTAATGCTGCAGTAAAGCTGCCATCTTGTGGGAATTAAATAATATTGAGCAGGTAGGTGTGGATAAGATGTCATGTTAAATTTGTCACTGTTGATCATTATGACTTTTCAGTTGTTTGAGGTTAGGTGCTTAGGCCAGACTGAGTTAGTAATGTGGCCTTGTATGTAAGGGTTTCAGCTGTTTTCCCTCGTATGGTGATCTGCCTAACTTGTTCCATTGATCCTCACCTCTACTTTTTCAAGTCTTCTGTTTCATTGATTTAAGTATTCCTGATCCTGGCCTGGTAACCTGATCTTGATTCCTGCATTCCTGCCTCTCCATGGTATCTGTTTTTTGACTTCAGTGTCCTTGACCTGAAATTGAAACCTAGCTTAACTCCGCTTAGTTGGAAGGACTAGAGCCTTCCAACTAAGCCCCTGACAATATCAGCAGCTTGCAGCTCAGCTCTTCCCTGAGCAGTGTGGAGCTTTCATTTGCTGATTGGGTAGGTCTCCTTGGTGCAGATGGTATAGCAAGTATGGAAAGTCAGGGATCAGAATAGTATGGCTTGGCTTGTTTTCCCACCACTGTAGGGACCATGCCACTTCTGTCCAAAGTTCTGTTGAATGATTTCTGTGGGAACTAAGATGATGGGAGGAGGAGGTTCATTTTAGGGTTTGAACATTGGTTTTGCATATTGTTCTGAAAATGCTAGAATGATACTTGATAGGGGTGGCCTTAAATTGGAAAAAAGCCTTTTTGATGTTACAGAGTGCTTTGTTAGGCAGTTTTATTCAGTTTTGAAAGGCCACAGTGATCCTATTTGATTATCCAAATCAACTTGTGGGATGCAGAAGTCATGACTATGTTGTTTAAAATTGAGACTGGATTCTAGTGTCTTATGTTCCTGTTTGATTGGCCAGACCATGTGACTTACTTAAGACACCTGCAGTTGACTTAGTCATATTATTTTTTGCTTCCTAATATTGCTTAAAAGCTGTGGTGTTGTATATGAAAAGTGTAACGTGGAGAACTTGTGGGAATGGGCAGATACCAGGGATGTGGCAGGGCTGCCTTCTAATCCCTTGTATAGTGGGGGTTGGAACTCTGTATGCTGCTTTTGCTGTTGCTCCAAGTTAGTGGTTTTCAGACTATGGGTTCTTTATATTAACAGAATTGTATGTAGAACCTAATAAATAATAGACAAAATCATTATTATTATGGTTGATGTAAGGGTGAAGAAGTAGAGACCCTGTCTACAGCCATATTGGAAGCCCACAGGGTACAAGTTCTGAGGAAACTATAGGGGTCTAAGTAGGACAGTTTGGAAGTGACGATTGTTCTAGGTGAATTTTAATCAACCATTATATGGTTCTGAACATTCTGGATATCTAGTTTTTGAAACTTACCAACACTTGGTTGACCAAAATGAATTGTGATATTGGACTATTTCCCATCTTACATAGTTATTGGGAGAAAAACCTGTCTCTGCATGGAGGTCATCCGAACTAATATTTGTTATGTTTCCTGCATATTTTCTATCATTCTTTGTTGTCTTATGGGCATACTTCTGAAATTGATTATATATTAGGTTTCTATTGTTGTCTCACTTTTTTGTTGTGGGTACTGGAGTGATGATCTGTTATTTATGATCTTTAGGTCCTTCAAAATTTCAATGTTAAGATTGACATTGTGCTCTTTAAATGTGGATGATGTAGTTAATAAAGAGGAAGAAGATGAAACCACTCTTATCAAAGCATATCAAGGTTGCTTCATTAATTGTGTCCTCAGGGTAGCTTTTCGTATGATGTAATATAACCTATTCTTTTGGAACTGGTCTCCCGAGTTCTCGGTGCATAACAGAAGGTAATGTAAAAGGAATTAATTAATTGGGCCTCAGTATCTCCCAGCAAGAAGAATGAGAGGTATTGCTATTAATTAATCAATTAATTAGGCCAAGATACAACTGGGAGTTCATTAAATTGATTTTAAAAGACGTGGATGATTTTACAATTAAGATTTTGCAATTAAGATCCTTCTCGCCATAGTAAAAGTATATGTGTGTTTGTAATTTAAAACAACTGACTTAACAAATACTATTTGTTACTTTTTTGACATAAAAGGAAATTTTTTGTCTGTGATAAGAATTCTAGATACCTTGCTTTTTTTTACTGTTTGTTTTGGCTAATGTTGCCATCTGGTTTGACCTTATTAGTGATGGTATTGTGAGATGTAACGGGCATTTTTATGTGTGATCGAGTTAGAATACTCTAGCAGATAAGGATGAACTTGCGCACCAGGGATGAGTCTTGCTACATCTGTGGAATAGATAGAATCTTTGTTTTGCAAGTTAGGAAAATAAGAATGCCTAAGATTTCCTGTGGCACAGTGGAAAGTGATAGCATATTGATGTGCTGCAGTGGTTTTTAGGGTTTTCCAGCTTTGTATTAGAGCTTTGGACATTTCTGCTGGGAAAGCAGCATATTTGTTTGTAAGGATCAGAAGAGTGGTGACGCCTTGGGATCTGAGTGTGATCCTGCTCTCCTATCCCCTGTATCACTGACCTAGGTTGATCTGAAGTCAGTTGTTGACTGGCAGTGGACTCCCCTTCATATTTTATTCATAGATGCTAACCTTAGAGGGGGGGTCTTTAGCAAGGAACGTTTAATGAACAAGAGTATGTTTGTGGCATAGCAGTATTGTTGTTTGCAGATCACAAGAACTGAACACATTTTCAAAATATTGTTATCACAACTGTATCAATTAAGGTAATTTTTGTTCTTTTCATCTTTTGATTTTAAATGTAATACTGTTATTACTCTTTCTTTTCTTTCCTTTTCTTTTTTTTTCTTTTTTGAGACGGTGTCTCGCTCTTGCTCAGGCTGATCTCGAACTCCTGAGCTCAAATGATCCACCCTCCTTGGCCTCCCAGAGTGCTAGGATTACAGGCGTGAGCCACCACGCCCGGCCGAATCTTTATTACTCTTTATTACTCTTCATTTTCTTTGGAGAAGAGTTCCACCTAAGGTCCCATTTGATATGTTTGTTCATGTACCAGTTCTAGGATTTCTGCATGGGTAGTAAGATATTTACCAATGTTTACTTGATACAAAAGGTAGACAGCTATCATCATAGGAAGCATTTTGTTTGGTTTTGTCCTGGGAGTGGTTTGTTTTAGACATCGTATTAATTTGTCAAGACATCTGATAATTACTTGAAATATGGAATACAGATTCTTTTGGTAACCTAAGTGCTTATGTAGAGGAATGAGCCACATGCACTGAAATATGAGCTTTAGCTAACTATTAGTGATAGCAGATTCCACATAACTTTGCTGAAGAGTGAATATCTTCTGGTGTTCTGATTTTGGTTGGTGGTAAATTGAAAGTGACACTTTGCCTTGCTAATGGCCATATTACAAGCTTACATCATTTCACTCATGTCAGTTTGTTTTAGTCAGTGCTTAGAATAATCTCTAATGCCCTATAGTAATTGAATTCATCACCTTGCTGAGTTTTCTTGTATCTGTGCCCTAATTTCTGATTGGGGAACTCACCTCTCTTTCACTTTGGAATATTCCTATCTTGCTCCTAACTTCTCTAAGCAGCTAAGGGTGAACCTGTGCAACAGGGCTATGAGTCTCCTACTTTACCCTTATTACCTTGTTACACTGCCCTCTGGACCCTCAGCTGAGCCATACAAAAACCTGAAAAACATTTGTCATGTGAGAATTTAGAGACCGTATCTACCAGGACTGATGGTTATGCCTTTCCACATCAGTTTTCCATTTCTTATTCTCCCCACATCTCATTTCCTCCACACATTTTTTCCCTTTCAAAACAAAACAAAAATAGTATCAGAATTGATAGCCATTCTGTAAGTTTATTTGATTATAGTGCTCTTTTCAAGTCAGTCTATGACACCACTGGTTTCTAAAGTCAGTTTCTAGACTCCTCGGTTCTTGATTCCTGATATGTTTGCTGATGACTCATGTTCTTTTGGTCTGGAATCTGAACATCCTAGGAAGTGACACCTGTCATACACATTGTAGAACTACTGTTTTTAATCAAGAGTATATATGACTTGTCATCAGTTCTTCTTTGCTCTGAGTCTTTCTTGTATATAATGAACCTATTTTCCCTTTCTCCAAGCAGGAATGGGATCAGGTAACCTAGAGTGCCTCCTTACACACACTTTGTTTGAGAGAGAACTTGTCATCTGCCTAACCTTATAGCTTGAGTTGATAGGAAGAAAATCTCTGAGTTGGTCTGGTGAGAATCAGTAGTTGTCACATCAGAACACAGGCAGTCACAGAATGGGTCACTCTAAGGCAGGCTCTGGTGCTTTGGGATAAGGTGTGTATTAGATCTCTCTAGAAACTGAGATATCTTTGAGAACCCCAACATGGAGATACAAGGGTTAACTTTGAATCAGAGTGAGTGGCAAGAACCACTATCAGAATCAGCCAGGTATTTACATAGCACCTAGGCAAAATGCTATTTGGTGACCTGATTCTTAGGACCTATACTGTGAGCCTTTCTTATTTTGCTTCTTCTACAGTTCCACCCATAGCCATCATGCTGTCAGCCTTCCTTCTTTTTCTCTTTGCCACACTGGAGTCTTCCTGACCTTACCCCATAATAGCGATTGCTTCATTATCATTCTCTTTCCCTCTGTTTCCTCTCCCTGTCTCTTCTCACCCCTGAAAATAAGTTTAGAAAAGGAGCGTAAACAAAAAAGTCACCGTTGTGACTGGATTATGGCATAATATCTCAGTAAGAATGGGTCAGATTAGTTTTCCTTGTGAATATATACTGCCTATTTCCATCCATCTTCCTGTTTGCTTCTTTTTCCTCTGCCCTTCCCACCTCCAGTCCTTCAGTGAATTTAGTTTTATCAGTTCCCTTAATCCCTTTTCTTTACAGCAATGTACTGTAATCTATTTGAAAGTTCTTCATACTTATTGATGTTAGTTTTATCACTTGCCATTCATCCCTGATGAGAACCAACACATGGTATGTGGGAGGTGGCTTTGGACATAGGCTAGAAGATCATGTCAGTGCAAAGAGACAGCCCCCCTGGAGATTTCAGTGTAAAATTACAGGACATCTAGAACTGTACCACATTTACAAGTTGTTCAGTATCAATCAGTAAAAGGGTTATTTACAACGTAAATTCATGTTAAAAATGGAGGCATTCCACATAAGGCTAAGAATAAGCTGTCACCATTTAAATTTATCAATAACTTCTAGATGCCATGTTGCACAAAAAGAGAGAAAGCAACCATTCAACAACTTCTTGGTATTGGGCCCATTCTGTATAATTGGGATTATTTTCAAAGTGAATATTCCTGTGATTTTTTTTTTTTTTTTTTTTTTTTGAGACATAGTCTTGGTCTGTTGCCTGGGCTAGAGTGCTATGGCATTAGCCTAGCACACAGCAACCTCAAACTCCTGGGCTCAAGTGATCCTCCTGCCTCAGCCTCCCTAGTAGCTGGGATTATAGGCCTGCACCACAACGCCTGGCTAATTTTTTGTTTCTAATTTTAGTTAGCTGGCTGATTTTTTCTAGTTTTAGTAGAGACGGCGGGTCTCACTCTTGCTCAGGCTGGTTTTGAACTCCTGACCTCAAGTGATCCTCCCTCCTCAGCCTCCCAGAGTGCTAGGATTATAGGCATGAGCCATCACACCCAGCCATTCCTGTGATTTTTAATGGGGTGGGAGAGGGCAAGAGGATCATTTCTAAATGAAAATTTTTAGCTTATCCTATGGAACTTGTTAACTTTCTATCACTGCAGCCTAGTCCATATAGAACTCCTAGCAACTGAATTTGTGGCTGTTCCAACCAATAATGGCATGAGTTGGACTGGCAGTTTAGAGAAATGAAGCTCTTTGGAATTTTTTTAAATTGGGTAAGAGCCGTGCATAATATTAATAGTTCTAAAACCAGAGAACTGGGAATTTAATTTAATCCTTTTTCTCCGTGTCTGTTAGTGACTCTTAATTAGAGTCATTTTGGCATTTCTGACCTGTATCTACATGCTGTTTTTATTGGTATTTACCTGCTTTTAAACTTTTACTGGGCTTATATTCAGCCTTGAATACAGATTTGGACAACACTTTTTAGAATTTTAACTTCAAGTTTATAAATTTTCTCATTTTAGAAAACTACTTATATATGTAGGGTAGTTCTTGTTTTGATTTTTTAAGATGTTTTCTTTACGTTGAACATGGGCTGTCTAGAATGTATCCAGCCATGTTACCGTTCTCATTACATTAACAATGCTGGATACTTTCCAGACAGCCCCCATATTCCAAATAAAGTAAAACTTGAAATAATCTGAAAATATTTTCCAATAATTGGAAAAAGATGTAGATTGTATTTTAAGTAATACAGTTTAATTTGTCCCAAGGACATGTAATAACTTAAGCTAAGTTAATAAAATAATGACAAGTAAAAGAGTTCAGTAACCCCATAATGAATAAAAAGAATGATTTTGATGAGTTCTGATATTTGGATCAAAATGAAACTTTTAAAAAATTTCACATTCTTGAGATATTTTCTTATTTTATGGTCTCATGTGGGTTTTTCATTCTATTCTTTATATGTATAAAGAAAACCATCAGCCATACCTAACTTTTAAATTTATGATATAAATAAATGAAAATTTCCTGTTATTCAAGGTTTTTATCAATAGATTTGAATTCTGAAAATAATAATTACAAGAGAATTTCAAGTAATGTAATTGACTTCACTTTGGACTTCCATTTTTCTGTGCCATCTATTCAGGACAGCTTTATAAAGGGAAGAGAAGTTTGTTCTTATTGATGTGTTCAATTTTTAGGTAGCTGTGCTCCTTTAATATTAGAAGATCTTGGCCTTGCTTGTTTCAAATGGTAGAAATCTTTCCCTTAGATATTTGCTCTGATGTTCCGTTAACTAAGCATTCTCTAGTTTGAATCATTGATTATTATTAAGTATTCTCCAACTTGAATTATTTATTGAGTTATTGAATTAAAATCATTAATTGGAAGTTAATGCTATTGTAGGCATGTACTTGTAGTTAATAGCCTTTTGAGTTCTTTTAGGCCTTTTTAATTAATTTAGTTTAGTAAGAGTTAGCTGTACTTGCTCATTCCCAAACAATTCAAATATAATACCCACAGCTACTCTTCTACCCACTGCCATATACTTGGATAAAATGTTCAGAGAGTATGAGGAGGTATTAATCTGCTGAAAAGCATCCAGGAACACAATTTCACATTAGATCCGTAGGCCTTCCAGCCTCTCTATGTTCTATTTTATACTAGAAGTGGCATTGAAGAATATGTTACAGAGGAATAGATTTTCCTGCCATATTGATGATGTCCAAGGTTAGACCTGTGCCAGAAACTCTATCTACATTCTGGTTAATAAAATTATCTATCTATCTATCTATTTATCTATCTTTCTATCTATCTATCTAATTTTTGTAGAGACAGTAGGGTCTCGCTGTGTTGTCTAGGCTGGTGTCAAACTCCTGGCCTCAAACAGTCCTCCTGCCTTGGCCTCCCGTAAATTCTAGTATTACAGGCGTGAGCTACAACACCCAGCCTGCTTAATAACAATTCTGCCAGGGATTGTCTCAGTATCAGATACCAGTCAGATGCTGGGACTTCAATTAGGCCTCTAGATCATGCAGTAACATGTATTGAAAAAAATAGGGAGTTTGGAAATAGGCTTCCAAAAGTTAATCATTGATGATAACTAATGACGTTTTGATTGTAATATGCTTTCTAAGAATTGAATGTAAGTATTTGTACAAATGTAAATTTAGAAAACCACATAACCAGTTTTAGGTAACAAAGTAAACTAGCAAACAGGACATCATACAGTGTTTTATAAGTGTGTGTGCTGGTATATTTACATTTGCCAATATATTCATAAAAGTAAAAATAGGAAAAAAATGTTTTTCAACCTTTTATAGTGAGAGTGCTTTAACTAGTAGGTGGAGATCTCCAACCAGAGGGTCATTTAATTTTTCCCTGCTTCTCTCTAATTAACAACTTAGTCTGTTTTAAATTTAGTTATATGGGATTATTAAGATTCTTTGAAAAATAATTGCCTTCTTGAATTAGTATTTTCACAGCTACACTTTTAGTCAGTTCTACAAAGCAGGTATAAATGTAGTTAAAATGTTTACAAAAATTATCAATGTCATGTTTTGAACAAATACAAATCACATCTGTGCTATTTTGACTTTTTAAATATATCCTTTTTGAGCAAACATTATACAGATATTGATTAAAAGCAAGATTATTAATCACCAAACTATGAAAATACAGAAATGAGAGAGAAGGGAAATTTCTTAACATTAACAGAACTAGTCTTATTTTGTTTCTATTTTTTTATTCTTATTTTTTTCATTGTTTATCTGGGCAGTGATATTTAATGTAAAAGTTTTAAATAAATCTGTATATTTAAGATAGATGCCAATTAATATGTTTTACTTGGTATGGAATACTATAGCTAGCAAGTTATAAATTTTAGGTAGCAAAATTAAATTTGTGTTTGGAATATATGGAATTCTTCATTTAGAGTCAAAAATGAAATGGAGAGAACCTACTTCTCTATTCCTTAAACAACTGCTTATTCTAATGTCACATGGAATACATATTTTTATCTTTCTGTGCCTCTGACTTCTCTTCTGTAAAATGGGCTCAGGAATGTAATTGACTACCTTCAGCCCTTTCAAGAACATTGACAGATACCTTGAAGTCTTTGGAAGACAAAATGCTGCCTTGTGTATTTTTTGATACTAACATGCCTTGTAAGTATGTGCTATATGTTGTACACAGTGGTTCGGTGTGGCATTGTGAACTTTTTTGTGAGAACAGAAGTTGTGTGCATGCTTTGATGTTACACTATAATTCCATTAATGTTTTATAATTTCTGAACTTGATTCTTTGTTATCTCTGGTGCAGTGGGGACTGTCCCTCTGAACACCTGTATGTTCTATACTGTTCCTTGATGGGAGGTGGGAGTACTTACTGATTTCTGGCAGTCTCTTAGAAATGTGCAGAGAAATTGTTGTATGGCTGGTTAGGGATATGTCCCAGGTCTGCAGTGTATGAAGGATGGCTTCTTCAGCTTAGGAATAGATAAAAAGAGCCCTGTTCCCTCAGTTTTAGGTTCTCTTCCACAGGTTTTTGTTGCCTGCCTGCTGACTCATGGGTTGGAGAGTCAGCTAGAACTTTTTGTTCTTAACGTGTAAGAAGTGTGGTGAAAGGCGGGGAGTCCCAGTCTAGGATTTGTGAGACCTGGACTCTTGTTTGTTCACTGCCCCTACTTAGTGCTCTTTTTCCTGTTCTGGACTGTTTTCCATCTCTGTGAATGAGGATGCTATGGTATGAGGACATTAGGGAGTGAAAAGAGATTTTCTTGTATCAGATGCTTAGATTCCGTACAATTCTGAAATGGTGATTAAAAGTATATATGAAGCTACTTATAGTTATTCATATGAAAACTGTTATAACTCATAATGATTTGTTTTATATTTGCACATGGGGGTTAACTTTCACTGCTCAAGAACTTTATTGCATAACTTCCAACATCATTAGTGAATGCTTATGGTTAAAAAGCTCTGTGGCCTTAAAAAATTCTTATGTGCTATTTTAAATTTTGTGCGATAAAAATTATTATTACAAAGTATAAGGAAAGATGACAGTTTTCATGTCTGGTTTATAGTATTTGTGAAGTTTGGTAATTTTCAGTCTTGTGATAGAAGTTTCTAAAATCATTTTATGTTTTTGTGACATCTTTTGTCATTCTTTTCCAGAGAATTCGGTCAACAGTGGATGAAAAAGAACAAAAACAGCTTCTTATGGATTTGGATGTAGTAATGCGGAGTAGTGATTGCCCATACATTGTTCAGTTTTATGGTGCACTCTTCCGAGAGGTAGGAGTCAACTTTTTGGGTTTTAGCTGACGAATGAATATTTAATTGGGACAAATAAGATGGCAGGATTAGATTCTCATCTTCAGTTAAATACCATACATTAGTAATAAGTTAGTATCACAATATTTTATTATATAGCCATGATAATTAACACATTAACTTCCACTATTCATTTTTCCTTTGGATAAACAGTGAATTTCATATAGACATACATGTATATTAATATGTGTGTTTGTATTTGTAAATCCCATATTTCTTTTCTTTATTTACAGATATTTTATTTTCTTCAAGAACTTGACAAATCAGCAGACTTCTCAATATCAGTGCTTTTACTGTAGGTTTAGATTCTATCTCTTTTTGAGCTGCCTTCTCTGTACCCCCCCTTTTTTAAGTTTTACTCATTTCTGTCATCAAAAATACCTGCATTTAATGTAAACATTTATTTGTCTCCACCCACAATCCTCAGATATACCCATCTGGACATGGAACTTAACAATTATAATAGAAATTATTTTTTCTAATTCTTTTACCCAGATTTTGGTATGGAAACTACTAGCACTCTTAGTTTCTTAGTCTTATGATCATCTTCCTTCTTTTGGTCTCTGGCTACTGTGTGTCCCAACTTGGCTTATCACTTCTACTTGCAGCTGTCAGTCCACTTACTCATTTCCAGCCACTTAGCTACCTAAAGCGTGGCAGTGAGTTTGGACTAGAAGTAGAGTTGGAGCTTTAATATTACTACTTTATGGTATCATAGACTGTCATAAAAAATTGTGATATCAATTTCTTGAGTAGGACTTGAACTGCTAAGCATTTCAGAGACTCTTAAATACCATTGTCATTTTGAAAATGTTAGGATGAGCTGGTGAGTTGCTAATGAACTAGTAAGAAAAACCCTCTTACCCTCTCTTATTTTGGGGACTAGATCACGGAGTATATAGCCTCTCGGTTTTTGTTGTTGACTTTAAAAATACTATTAATACATTTTTTTAAAGGGATGAATGTAGCACTGAATAGAAATATATGAAATCTTATAATTAGAAAAGATGTTAGAGGTTAGTCAGTTACTCCTCAACCCAATTCTGAAATTTTAATTTATGTTTCTGTGCTCTTAATAGGTAACTCTAGTAACTAGAAGTGTTCTACTTCTGGATAGAGCCCATTTTTTGTTGAATAGTGATTAAAAATTGTTAATTCTAAACATCTATAGTTTCTACTACTTCTGTGTTTGTGCTTTTTAATGACTTCAATATTCATTTTTGTGACCAGATACTTTGAATTTGTTAACTTTCTTCATCATTTCACATCACTATTATGTCATATCAGTATACAGTCATGTATTCATATACATGACTGTGTCCTGGACCTAAATATTATGTAATGTTATTCTGTTTGTAAGGTCGTAAACCTAGAACTTTCTCCATGTTGCACAGGAATCTTGTTATCTCCTCCTACATCCATTCCCAAACTGTGAACTTATTCTTCACAATCATTAAATCCTGTGGTCACTTTATTCTTCGTATCTTATGCAGAATGATAGTTATTTAGGGGCCGAACTAGATTTTCTCTCCTAACTAGATTCCATAGTCAGCTTTTTAAGTGCTGTGTTCACTATCACTATTGACTCTCACTGGCCTTATCTTAACCTAAAATTACCTCCATAGTGCTGGAATATACCAGTTCATTTCTCTTGTTCATTTATTTAATCATGCATTTAAGCACCATTTAAATATACAGCCTCAGGTGAGGCAGTGTGGAAGTCTGATTATATGAAAGGAAGGCAGAGTAAGTGATATCCATGATAAGACAAGGTAATGGAAACAAAGCAAAAATGCTTAGAATAGTATCTGAACTGTATCCTTATGGTTTCTTATCATCAATGGACAGTAAAATTTGGTTTTATCTCAGAAAGGTTAAAGGGAGTTGAGATATACAGCTGTAAGCACTAACATTTGTGGAATGCTTTATAGTTTTCACATATTGTCTTCCCAGCAGTCTTGGTGGTATTATCCCCTTTTTCCAGAGAGGAAAATGAGATTTGGAGTACTAATTTGACAAAAGTTACACAGCCAATAAATGGCAGAGATGAGATTACAGAGAAAGAAATCTCACTGTTCCTTCTATTTTATTACAGGTGGTCCAGAGATGAAGAGTTTTTAGCTTCATTTTTTAAAAAAATCTATTTTAAACATTGTGATTTTTGAGTATGATAAAATGAAGGCTTAAGAATTACACAGTTAAGCAGTATAAAGTCAGAGAATGCCTAAGTAGATGAAACATGAACTTTCCCCCCAAATCTTAGAATGGAATAAGTAATAGGGATTTTCTTAATAATAAAAGATGAGGTTTTAGAAGATCAGAAAGTTCACCTTTAAAGAGTAAATAGTCAAAGTATATTTCTTGAAGTTACAGAGGCTAAAAATATTAAACAGATTTAATAAGGATTTTGAGAAACATTTTTCTTTTGAGGTTGATGACTTAAAAGCATCTTTTTTAGTGATATGACCTTCAATTCCAATAATAGACACAAAATTCTGGGTTTGTGAAAGGAAATACTAGAAATGAATGTATGTGCGTAGTCAGGACTTTTTGCCTTACCCTACCACCACTGTGAGACAGACAGTGCTTTTAATTTGTCACTGCAAGAGACCCTCCACAGATTTCATTTCATATAATTAATATGACCACAAGACTTCGGCTCTTGCTTTGATTCAGTCAGCCATTAATCAGGAGCTTATGAGATTTCTTATTCTTGCAGCTACTATGTAGAGATTAATCTTGCTGTTGAGTAGTATAGAGCCTCTGGAAGTTCCATAATGTTATTTGGAGCAGTGAATGCATATTTAATCCTGAAGTTGGTAACTTACATGTTGTCGTTGTCTTCAACCATGTATGCTTCTTTCTAGGATGGAACTATACTCAAAAAGCCCAAAGTGCAACATACATTTTATTTCAATAAAATATTAGGACACTCAATTGCACAGGTTTCTAAAAGTCATTTCTAGACTTTGTAGATGGAGGAATTAAAAAAGAGCTTGATAATACTGAATAATGGAAGTAACTTTTAGCCTATAGCTTACAAAAAGGCTACCATTTATCTTATCAGTGCTGAAGCCTAGTGTCACTTAAATGATATATAGAATTTGAGAAATTAATAGCAAGTAAACCATCATTTCAGAGATCTTTTGAGGTTGGAAAATAAATTCTAGTGCAGGAAGTACTATTATGAATAACTTGTGATTATACAAATTCATCAGATTATAGAAGACAATGAGTGATACTAGCTGAATTTAGTCACCCCTTTTTTCTATCCCTACTTCCACCCCCTTTCTCCTGTTTCTTTCCTTTCTCCTTGCAAGTTATCTATCTATCTATCTATCTATCTATCTATCTATCTATTTATGAGACAGAGTCTCGCTCTGTAGCCCAGGCTAGAGTGGTGTTAGCCTAGCTCACAGCAACCTCAAACTCTTGGACTCAATCAATCCTCCTGCCTCAGCCTCCTGAGTAGCTGGGACTACAGGTGTGTGCCACCACGCCTGGCTAATTTTTTATATTTTTAGTAGAGACGGGGTCTTGCTCTTGCTGAGGCTGGTGTGGAACTCATGACCTCAAGCCATCCTCCCACCTCAGCCTCCCAGAGTGCTAGGATCACAGGCTTGAGCCACCACGCCTGGCCATCCATGCAAATTTTAAATACAGCTTGTAGAAGTAAATTGACAACTGATAAACTGCACATATTTAAAAATGTATATTTTGATAATATTTGACCAAATGTGTTAATATAAACCTGCAGAATTATCAGCAAATGAAGATAATGTACTCATCACTCACAAGTTTACTTATAGAAAATACACTCCACCCCTCTGATGTCCCCATCCTCAGGCAACCACAGATCTGCTTTCTGCCACTATGGATTAATTTGCATTTTCTAGAATTTTATATAAACGAAATCATACCATATGTACTTTTTAATTTTTTGATTTGTCTTCTTTCACTCAGCATAATTATTTTGCAATTCATGTTGTACTGTATATTGATAGTTTGTTCCTTTTTATCGCTGAGTACTGGAATTTAATGGAATCTAATATTCCATTAAGTGGATACACCGCAGTTTGTTTACTTAGTCACCTGTTGATGGACATTTGGGTTGTTTCCAGTTTTTGTCTATTGTAAATAAAGTTGCCATGAGCATTTATTTACAAGTATTTGTGTGGACACATGCTTTTATTTTCCTGGGTAAATACCTGAGTGTAGAATGGCTGTATTGTATGGTAGGTATATGTTTAACTTTTTGAAAAATGGGCAAATACGGCTGGGCAGGGTGGCTCATACCTGTAATCCCAGCACTTTGGAAAGCTGAGGTGGGAGAATTGCTTGAGGCCAGGAGTTCCAGACCACACTAGGCAATATAGCAAGACCCTGTCTCTACAAAAAATAATAATAAAAACATTTAGCCAAGTGTGATGGCCCATGCTTGTAGTCCTAGCTGCTCGGGAGGCTGAAGCAGGAGGATAACCTCAGCCTAATAGTTTAATGCTGCAGTGAGCTATGATCTTACCACTGCATTCCAGCCTGGGTAGTGAGCAAGGCCCTGTCTCCAAAAAAAAAAAAAAAAAAAAAAAAAAAAAGAAAGAAGAAAAGGGCAAACTGCTTTCTAAGGTAGTTGCACTATTTTATACTTACACCAGTAGTGTTTGAGAGTTTTATTTCTTCAGTATCATTTGCAATACTTGGGATAACCTGTGTCTTTTTAAAATATCTTTAGCCATTCTAGTTAGATGTATAGTGGAATCTTTTGTAGTTTTAATTTGCATTTTTCTAATGACTAACAACATTGAACATCTCTTAATGTGCTTATTTGCCAATTGTCTATCTTCTTCCATGAAGTTTCTGTTAAAAAATCTGTTGTACATTGAGTTTTTTGTTATTGTTTAGTTTGGGAGGTTTTTTTTAATGTGTTCTAAATACAAACTTATTATTAAATACATGATTTGTAGATATTTTCTCCCTGTCTGTAGCTTATCTTTTTATATTCTTACAAAAAATTTTTTTGGAAAGCCAAGTTTTTAATGTTGATATAGGCCAATTTTTCAGTTTTTCTCTTTTATGTATTGCGCTTTTGATGTTATATGTAAGAAATCTCATCTAACTCAAGGTCACTTACATTTTTTCTTTTCTTCTAGCAGTTTTATATTAATAGTTTTAGGGATTGCATTCATACTTATCCATTTAGAGTTAGTTTTTTTATATATGGTGAGAGGTGCATATTGATTTTTTTCTTTTTTGCCTAAGGACATACTTGAGAAATCAGCTGTCCATACTAGTGTGGGTCTGTTTCTGGGCTATCTAGTTTGTTCTGCTGATCTGCTTGTCTGTCTTTGCATTAGTCCCATAGTCTTGGACTATTGTAGCATTATAGAAAGTCCTCAGATTTGGGAGTTAGTCCTTAAACTTTGTTCTTTTAAACATTGTTTTGGCCTTTTCAGGATCTTTTCATTTCCATGTCGATTTTAGAATCTGCTTGTCAATTTCTACAAAAACAAAACACGTGCTAGGATTTTCTGTTGAGATTATGCATTATCTGTAGGTTGGTGGGGGAGAATTGATAAGTTAATGTTATGTCTAATGACGCTTTAACTTGGTATCTCACTCCATTTATTTACATCTTTAGTTTTTCTCAGTAATATTTTGTAATTTTCACTGTACAAGTCTTTCACATTTTTGCTATATTTACCCTTAAGTATTTAATAATTTGTAGTGCTATATTTTTTTAATTCAGTTTTCTTATATGACAAATATACACAAATACAATTGATTTTTGTCTGTTGATCTTGTGTGCTACAACCTTGTTAAACTCACACATTCTAGTAGCTTTTTGTAGATTCTGTCAGATTTTCTACATGGATCATTGTGTTGTTTGTGAATAAAGACAGTTACTTTTTTCTTTCCACTTGAGTGCCTATTATTTATTTATTTTGGTCTTATTGTACTGGCTAGAGCTTCTAGTTAAACTGTTGAATAGAAATGGTGAGAGTGGACATCCTTTTTTTTTTTCTGATCTTAGAGGGAAAGCATTCAGGCTTTCACCATTACGTATAATATTAGCTATAGCTTTTTCACAGATTTTTTTTTTTTTAAATCAGATTGAGGAAGTTTCCCTCTATTGCTAGTTTGCTGAGAGTTTTTTCAGCAATGGATGTTAGATTTCATATTTTCCACATCCTTGAGATGTTTTTGAGATATATTTGTTTTAATATGGTAAGTTACGTGGATTGATTTTCAGATATTAAATCAACCTTGTATTTCTGGGAGAAATCCACTTGGTTATGATGTATTTTTTTATTATATTATTGGATTCAATTTGCTATATAGCTAAAATTGAGCTAATTTGCTAAAATTTTATTTAAAATCGTTATGTCTATGAGATACTGATTTTTAGTTTTCTTCGTTTTTGTCTGACTTTTGTATCAGTGTAATGCTAGCCTCATAGAATGAGTTGGGAAGTATTTTCTCTTTTTCCATTTTCTGGAAGAATATGTATAGAATTGGTATTATTTCTTTTGTAAATATTTGGTAGGGCTTACCAGTGAAGCCAGTTGAACTTGGAGTTTTCTTTGTGGGAAGATTTTTAACCGAAAATTCAATTTCTTTCAAAGATAGAGTTCTGTTCAAGTTATCTATTTCTTCTTGAGTGATCTTTGTTTCTTTGAAGAAATTTGTCCCTTTGATGTATATTATCAAATTTATTAGAATAGAGTTATTCATAATATTCCTTTATTGTTTTATCTGTAGAATCTGTAATAATGTTACTACTCTCTTATTTGTAACCCTCCCTCCCTCTTTCCCACATGTTTCTGATATGGTAATTTGTGAGTTCTCTTTTTCTTCCTGATTTACTCTGGCTAGAGGTTTATTAATTTTATTGACCATCTCAATGAACCAACTCTCAATGATATTAATTTTCTGTATTGATTTTCTGTTTTTTACTTTTGGGGAAGAGATTTTCATTCTGATTGCCTTTCCTTTTTTCTACTTATTTTTATTTAATTTGCTTTTCTTTTTCTAGTTTCTTAAGGTGGTTCCTGCTTTTTTAAAACTATGAAATATTTCAAACATACAGGAAATTACAGAAGAATAATAGTGTACCCAAATCACAGATTAGCATTTTGGCATCTTTACTCTTTTTCTGTCTTTAAACATTATAAATACAGTTAAAACCTCCACCTCATTTCCCTTTTTACTCTCCAGATCTAAACATTACCTTGAATTTAATGTTTCCCTCAACTTGTTTGTTTACGCTTTCCATATATCCGTATATGTTACATAGTATTGCTTTATATATTTTCAGAGTTTAAATAAGTGGAATTATCTTATATGCATCCTCTGTTGTATGTTTTATTCAACATAGCTTTAAAAAATTGTCCATATAAATATAGATTTGTAATATATAGACTTGGTTAATTTATTTTAATTGCTTTGTAGTATTCTAATGATTACACATGCCATATTTTATTTTTTTTAAATAATCCTTACTATCACAATTGGGGATTATGTTTTTAAAAACAGAAAAGAATCCTAATGTAGATTGTTTCTAATTTTTTGTAGTTATAAACAGTGCAAAAATGAACATCCTTTTGCATGTCTCTTTGACATCTTAGGGTACAGATTCTTTCGAGTATTTACCTGGAAATAAAATTGCTGTATTAAGTGATATGTCTTCAACTTTAGTACTGACATATTTCCACCAGTAATGAATAAGAATTTCTGTATCAAGAATTGTATTCAGGGCTCATGCCTGTAATCCCAGCACTTTGAGGGCCGAAGCAGGAGGATTACTTGCGGCCAGGAGTTGGAGACCAGCCTGGGCAACATAGTGAGACCCCATCTCTACAAAAAATACAAAAGTTAGCCGGGTGCGGTGGTGCATGCGTGTAGTCTCAGTTACTCAGAAGGCTGAGGCAGGAGGATTGACTGAGCCCAGGAATTCAAGGCTGCAGTGAGCTATGATCAGGCTACTGCAATCTAGCCCAGGCAACAGAGTGTGACTTTGTCTCAAAAAAAAAAAAAGAATTGTGCAACTTGTATCACCTGCCAGTAATGGAGACTGCCAATGGCTTACGTAGTTGTAGTTTCCATTGTTAAGACTATTTCTTGGTCCAAGCTGTCATGGTTCAGCTGTAATGTCCTCACACAGAAAGAAAAAGGAGAACTGAAAGGACTTTCCTGGAGTTATGAACCAACTGTTTTATGTTGATATCTCATTGTCTGCCCTTCTCTACATAAGGACAGGGAAATTTAGATTTTAGCTAGGTGCATTATATACACAGGAAGTGGGGGGGTGTTTATTGGGTAGGCCATCAGCATTTACGATCACAGATCTCCTTTTTCCTGGTCTGTACTAACATTTGGTAATATTAAACATTTAATATTTGGGTGTCAGATGTGCTTGAAGTGGTATCTCACTTTTAAAATTGAATTCCCCTGATTGGTGAGGTACAGAATTTTTATGTGAGTTGAGGTTTTCTGTAAATTACCTATTCATACCCCTTTGACATTATTTTATTAAGTCTTTTTCTAATTACTTTAGCATAGCTCTTTATTCAGGGTGCTTACCTTTTGTTTCTTTACATAAGGTGTTTTTGTCTTATTTTTAAACTTTTAGTATTGTGTCTTTTATCATACAGAAGTATTCATTATATTGGAGTTATATTTAATAAGTCTTACCCTATGTGATTTGTTCTTTTCATGTCTGTTTTTGGGAAGAAATTTTTTTTGTGCACTGAAGTCATGAATAGCTTTTATTTTGAAAGTTTTAAACTGTTGATTTTCACAAAATCCATTTGAGAGTTTTTGTATTTATATTTGTGAATGATTTGAGGTGAGGATCTAATTTATCTTTTTTATATATGGAAGGCCAGTGGTCCCATCAGCATTCATTGAATAATCCATCCTTTTGCCACTATTTGCTTTGTTACATCTAACATAGATCAAATTTCTCTATGTGCATGGACTTTTGAATCTGTCCCATTGATGTATATTTATCTTTTAATTATGATAGCTTTATAAAAAGTCTGTGTAGTAGGTCATTCCCTTGTCAACGGAAAAAAACCCCCAAACTCTGTAAGATAATTTAAAAGAGATTTACTCTGAGCCAAATTTGAGGACCATGACCCAGAGCCACTCCCAAGAAGCCTTGAACAAGTGGACTCGCTGTGGCTGGGTTACAGTTTGGTTTTATACATTTCAGGGAGACACGGGTTACAGGTAAAGTCATAAATCAATACATGGGAGGCATACATTGGGTTAGCCCAAAAAGGTGGGCCATCTCGAAGTGGGGGCTTACAGGTTATAGGTGGGTTTAAAAATTCTTTGACTTGTAATTGGTTAAAGACATAAAGCTTTGTCTAGAGGCTTGGAATGTTTCAACATAAGGAACTGTTATCAGAGATAAACCACTGGACATAGATTTGTTGTGTACATTGAGGACCTGCAGGTTTGTCTTTCATACCCTAGGCCTGTCAATGGGTTACAAAGGATGCCCCAAGAAGGGAGGGGGGCATGATAAGGCATGTCTGACCTCCTTCCTCCTGGCAGGCAATTTAGTTTTAGGATATTCCTTTGGCCATGAGGGGGTCCATTTAGTCAGCCAGGTGGGGGGGAGCCTTAAAATTTCATTTTATTTCACACCCTCATCTTTAAAATTGTCTCAACTATTCTTGGCTCTACTTTTCTATATAAGCTTTAGGATCAGCCTGTCCAGGTTCATGAAAATTTTGATTTGAATTTTAATTGAATTCTTAATTTGAGGGAATTTGACATGTTTATTATCTTGAGTCTTCACATTTGCAAATATGATCTGCTGCTCTGTTTTTAGGTGACTTATAGTTTTGATTTTTACTGTGCATGGGTAGCTTTTTAAACATTTTAAATGTTTATTTAAACATTTTAATTTGGTTATTGTTGGTATATATAAGGATGTTATTGGTTTCATCTGGAGCTTGTCTTTAGGAACGCTTATGATATCTTAGTGGTTCAGTTTTTTTTCATCCTCCAGCTTTTCCAGTAAATCTACATTGATTAATTTCTTCTTCTGTAGGTTGTCCTTCCTATCTTTTGTTTGAACATGAAAGTAATGTTACCGTGGCTATTTTTTCAGGCAGCTCTGGCCATTTCATTTTTTAAAAAGTGCAGCTCAAGATTGCTGCTGTCTATTCTCAGTTATAGCCAAAAGGAACTGGCAGAGAGATAAGAAGTTTACCTTAGGTTATGTGCCTTAGAAATGACAAAGATTTCCCTCTCTGGAGCTGATTGCTCCTGTCTGCCTCCCCTTCTCACCTTCAGTTCTTAGTTTACTTCCTACCTTTATTCTCCCATTCCCATGTTTTTTTTCTCTTTTGTTTGCCTATTTTTCCATTCCTTCTCTTTTCAATTTTGTTACTATAGTTTTTAGCACCTTCCAGGCACTTTATTTTATGTTTAACATATATTAACTCATTTGGCCCTTATTACAATCTGTTAAGGGTGTTGGAGCAGTCTTCATTTCATAGATGAGGAAGTAAGGAGGCCCGGGCTTATATATAAGTAGAAAGTAGGGGAACCTGGATAATGTCAGGCCTTTCAGACGCTTAACATCAGTCATCTTTCCACTTTTCTCTATACTATTGAGGTTAAGTTTCTTCTTACTGTTCCTCTAAGTGGATGAGTTAAATATGTTATATTTTTCTCTAATACAAAATTTGAGTAAATTTACTGAGATGGTGTCTTAGATTAAAATAAATTCAAGTGTGTGTTTTAGGTGGAGAGTGTTACTCAATCTTTTGTAAGAGCCATTCTCTAAGATCACTCTAAGGAAAAAGAGACTTAGGAAAGACTTAAACAAAGAAAATACAAGTAAAAGTTTTGTCATTATGTGAATATATGCCTTACAAAAATGTATTGTGTGTAGCCATGTAGCTACAGGAATGTTCTGGCAGGTGGTCCTGTTCTAACAGTGCTATTGCTCATCTCAATATTCATCACGGCATATACTCTATACATGTGAGTTAAATGTACTTGCATTGTAAGTGTTGATAGAAGAAAAGAGTTAGGAAACTGGATTCTGTTCACTGGGTCTGTTAGCAATTAGCAGTGTTGTTTTGGGCAAGCCATTTTACTGTGACAGACATTAATCTCTTATATAATCAATCAATCCTGGTCAGACTTTAGGGAAAGGAGATTAGTGGGTAGAAAATCTCTGAGTATACAGCTGGATCCTTAAATTAGTAACAACATACAAAATTGTTTAAGATAATTTTGTCGTTATCCTGATAGTATTTTCACTTTCATAAGGTTCTTTGTAGTCCTTGTTCATATGCATGTATACTGTTACAGAATTATAATTATGGTATTTGCCTATATTCTTCATTTTTTCATGCCTCGTATGCATACCTTTTTCACAAATTGCATAGTTTTCAAGAAATGCAACTTAAGACAATCCCTTTATATTGTACCATTCCTTTTTGTGAGATAGTTCATTGGTTTCTAGTTTTGTTTTGCTTTTCCCTTTTGTAATTTATAGAAGATTTAAGTTACATTCTGAGACATGGGATGATTCTATCAAATGTTATCAACACATTTATTTCTCTTGTTTTATTGTCAAATTGCATTCAAATTGGTTTAAGCAATCGATTAATGCTGCCAGCAGTGTTTGAAGGATTCAGTTTGATTATACCGAGCATCCCTTCATTTAACAGATATTCATTGAGCGCCTGTCCTGGTGGAGGTTACGTTCTAGTAGGGAAGATATGTGACAAACATAATAAATTAGTAAATTATACTGTATATTAGAAGATGATGAGGGCTTCATAGAACAGAAGGGTAAGGAAATGCCATGTGGGATGACTTGCACTTTGTATCAGTTAGAGTAGGCCTCACTGAGAAGGTAGCATTAGAGCAGGGTGTTTAGGTATGGGGTTTGCTTTATGTATTTTTGTGTTCTCTTCCTTTTTCTTTCTGGCCAATTTGAGAAGTTTATATAGTCTCTCAATATTACTGTCGTTCTATTTTCTTAGTAAGAATGAATGGTTTTCCACTTCCTATTTTTATGTTTCATTATGGCACAATTTGGCATTTCTATGTAAAGCTTTCTATGTAAGACTGTCCCCCTCTATACAATTAAGACTGGAGGAAATTAGCCTTTACCATATAGTTTGTATTTAAACCTGAGTAGAATATTCTGCCCAGGGCTTTAATAAGGAACCAAAAAGTATTACTAGTTCAAGATTAAAAATAAAAAAGAAGAATAAGATTGCTTCTTTTCTAATTGTATTTCTATTTTAAGTAAAGGCAAGATGGTACTTAATATTAAGATACATGAGAATAACAGATATTTATTATTTTATAGGGTGACTGTTGGATCTGTATGGAACTCATGTCTACCTCGTTTGATAAGTTTTACAAATATGTATATAGTGTATTAGATGATGTTATTCCAGAAGAAATTTTAGGCAAAATCACTTTAGCAGTAAGTACTTGGCTTTCAAATTGTTCACTGTATATATAGTTATATAAAGATGCTGCTGGGGTTTTGAATGCACATATCTGAATGTCCTTCACAGAATGTTGACCTTCGTGAAAATAATTTGTAGTTAAAACAAGAGACAAAGTCACTTTTGTGGGGTATTTACACAATAGATTCTAAGAACATTTTTCAAAATATGGTTCAGATAAATACTGACAATGTTCTTTTCATTTGAATCTCAATGAATCATAACAGATTGTGCTATAAATAAGACTAGAAAAAGCAATTTTCTGTTCATTTTTTCCTGTTGCTTTAACTATTTTTAAATAGGTTATATTACCACACTTATCCCTATATTAGTCAGAATCACAGCAGTGTCCTTGAGTTCTCTTAATTGTCCCTTAGACAAAGTGTTTGAAAATTTGGATTATTCAGCCTTAACTATTTAAAATGTTGACTAGCAATTTTAGGAACCAGCATTACTACTAATTTGGTCAATTCGCTTTTACCAGAGTACCAGAAAAGAAAATATGTACTTTTTTGTGTATGTGCTGATAGTTTTGAAAGTGAATTCATGATCATTTTTTTCTTGCTCTGAATCTTTTAGTGGACAAATATTCAAAATTTTTTTCCAAGGGGAAAAGATAATTTATTTTTAATAGAGCAAAATTAATATTCTTTGAAGCCCCTGAGAATCTAAGCTAATGACATGTATTAGGTTAGTTGGTGTTTAAATTAAACCCTGTAGGAAATTGTAAGATACATATTCTGGCTGCATGTAATTTCCTAGCTCTTCCTTGCCTGCATATTCCCTTCCAATATAGTCCACCTCTCAATTGCCAGTTTATCTTATTTAATCATTAAAGATTAATAAGACTGGTTGAAAATATAGACAGTTTCTGAACTGTGTTTTACATGTAGGAGATGTGTGTATGTATAACTGGATTTTTAAAAATTGAATTAAACAGTAGTCGTTAAGATTCATAGGTCTCATTAATATTTTAAGTCGCTTTGACAAATTAATGATTAAATCTAAATGTTTTATGAGCTAAATTTTAAGATATATATTCTTTCAAATACTTTTATAAAAAGAAACTTACTCATTATTCACAAGGGTATATGAAATTTTACATTGATCGTTTAGCCCTCTTTCTCCAATATACCAAACCAGTATTATCTTAAAACTTGTAACTATTCATAATAATTATAATAGTAGAAAATAATTTAAGCCAACAGTTGTTGAATGTTTATTTGCTTTAAACCAGATCTTGTCACATATAAATCTTCATAGGAGCTCTCTATGGTAAATAGTGTAATCCCATTTTTATAGATGATAAATCTGAAGCATGGAGAGATTAAATAATTGCTTTGATGTTTATACAATTATAAGTGGTAAATGATTTAAGTCTTGGCGGCCTGATCCCAGAACCCTGCTCTTAATCATCATATTGACAGAATGACCATGAAAGTAGAAAACATAGAGAAAATTATTTTATTTTATTGTGTATTACAATATAAATAATATATACACTGATAAATGATTTATTACATATTTACCTGTTTCCAAACTTGGTGACCACCTTATGTATTAAGCACACATTTAAAGTTACTTTGTGTTGTCTCTTCTTGCTAATTAGTAAACCAATGAACACACAACCATAGCTATTTGAAATATTACAAGTTTCTGTGTTCTACATTTCTCATACCCAGCAGCTTGAGGACAGCAGGGACTTGACTTTTCTACAGCAAATGGTTGGCCTGTTGTTTAGTTCTATTTTAGTTTGAGGTTGTAGAAATTTTAATTCAAGTGTCTGTTCCCTTTCTTCCTGAAGAAATCTATGACTTTCTGATCATGATCAGTGATCAAGCAATAGTATAAATTCTGGATAAATGACCACAGTGGTTGATCAAAGATACCCTGGCTCTGCAAAAATTATTTTGAATATTCAGCACTCAATGAGGGTAAATGATTGTGGCAAACTGAGAATTTGGGAAAACTTATTAATTACTATTGATAGTGGAACCTGCCCATTGGTCTTTCTTGTACTATTTTCATTCTTGAAAATTTCAGATTGGAGGTACAAGAAACCTGATACAACTTTTTAATGACTTACTAAACAAATTATAAGTCACTTTTTGTTTGTTTGTTTTTTTAGCGTTCAGGGAACAGCATGTAAAGGCAACTGAGTGTTGAGATCTAAAATCATCATTCAGTATTTTTAGTTAACATAAAAAATGATGGACAGAATATTGAAATATTAAGCTTAAAAAGTATACAGAGGACTACAAGGGATATTACTTATGATGAACTATTCTGCTGTTTGAACAAAAGAAACAAGTTGTTTATCCCATGTCTTCTTTTTCTCCCTAGACTGTGAAAGCACTAAATCACTTAAAAGAAAACTTGAAAATTATTCACAGAGGTGAGTATGGTTTGTTTTTTGTAGAATAGAAATTAACTTCCCCCCTTAATTAGTCAAATAAAATAAAAATTATTGAAAGTTACAGTGTCACTGTATAAGCATTCCTGAAATATTTTTATTTTGCTAAAAAAATATGTACCCTAACATTTTATTATTAATTTAGTTTATTTTCTTCAGGATTCAATAAATTTCAGCCTGACTTATTAGTATGTTGGGCTTAGAAATTAGTATCTTGGACTTAGATTTTGCTGCCAATTATTATAACTTTTAGTTGAAAAATAGTTATTCATTTGCCTGGTAGATAATCAATACTTCTCTGTATACAAATAAGTCATCAAGGTGGTCCTGTGGACATTCAAAAGAGAATCTGAGTGATAGTACCCTCAGGCGTTTTAAAGGCATGTTACTATCCCTATCAAGTGTTTCTTCTTCACTTTAGTGGGTATTTCTGTAAATAAACAGCGGTCTTTTAATTAGTGTTATAGAATGAAATTCCTCTGCATGTTGTGTTTGTGAAAACAGTAATCTGGGCCTTATTAGACACAGATTCAAATTTAAACATTTATGTAGTTGAAGGCCAAACCTAGAAAAACAGTGACCCTGTGGTCCTGAATTTAATTAAGCAAACAGATTAAATGCTTGCTCTGTTTATTACTTTGCTAGACTCAAGGTAATGAGGTGGTCACTACCCTCAGTAGATTTGTATTGGACAAACCTAACACAATACATGGCAGTGTGTGATTCAACCTGATAATAAATAGGAAAGAAAGTAAAAGATCAAATTCAGAGACTTGAAAAATCTTGAATTCTAAGAAATACAATTTCTAATGGATAAAGAAAATAATTGGGACATTTATTTAAGTAGTTTTAGTTTGGGGTTGACACTGGACCACTGAAATTAGTTAACCTTGAACATCAGAATATTTCATTTAATTTTACTTGGCTTAATTCTTGTTAAAAATAATATTATTTTCTTTTTTGGCCTAAAATCATGTAGAGTTAGGTCTCTAAACAAAATTCCTTGTTCCTTTTGTAGTTTATCATGCTCTTATCTTTTTTTCCCCATCTTCTTTAGTTGTGTTTTATTATTATGAGAGTATCAACTTTAGGGCATTTGACAACTTCCTTAGAGATATTCACTGTTCTTAGTAAAGCGCTAAGATACTGCCTGGGTAGTAGTTGAATAAAATAAAAAGTCTTCAGAAGTAACTTTGATTTTCCTCTTACTAAATAAAATGAACTCATAACTGTCTGTTACCAATTAGGGTCAGTTAGCTTTTTTGCTGCAGTTAGAGTACTTTTGATCTCAAGTAATAGAAAATCTTTGAAGCTTTAAACTTTAAAGAAATTCATTATCTGTCATAATATGTCCAAAGGTAGAGTTGCTTGAAGCATAATATGATTAGGGGTCAAGCTCCCTTTTGACTCTGCCTTGCTTCATGAGATGGCTCCTTCTTCAGGGTAGTGATGACTAGAGCAGATCCCAGAGTCGCATCTAGAAAGGACAACCCCCTGAAGAACAGGCCCTCTCTTGTCCTCTATGGCTCTTATAAGCACAGAAATTTTCCCTACATGTCTCTAATGCTTTCTTGTCTCATTCGTCAGATTTGCCTCATCCTCTTACACTAGTTACTGTCAAGGAGCGGAGCATGAGACTACCCTAATAAAGCTTAGAACAGTTAAGAGCCAAGTTTTGAAAGTATGGATGGAGCTATACAGAGAGGAATAGATACCTCAACAAAATTCAGGTTTTATTAGAAAGGATGGTGTGGTTAGGAATGGATCTTCAATCGGCAGTCATCTGTATTAGCAGTGATAATACATCTTTTTCTGGATTTTTTTGTGGGTCACCTTCTGAATTATATTTAGATGTTTCTGTGTCCTATATTATAAACCTTACTTTTTATTTATTGAGCCATGATAGTGATAATGAAATGGATGGAAAGACTGAAATAGGGGTAGAGAATTAGTTGAGCAAAGGAAAAAAATTGACCAGACAGCTGATTGGCCCATACTTGCAAGTTGATTGTCAGTGAAGAAGGCATTTGACTTTTCTCATATTTTGACTGTAACATTATGAATTTGAACCAAGTAAATGAATATAAGACTTTTGAAAACAATTTAATACCTAAATTTATTGTGAAACATTTTTTGATATTAATATTTAGCTTTTAAGCATTGGCATTCATAAGATTGGTTTTTCTCATTTCCAGTAGAGAAAAATCATAGTTTTGTCTAAGATTTATAAATGTGAAGATGTTAAGAGAAAAATCAACCTCCATCTGTATTTATATTAAGATGTTGTTGGTGAAATGACTTTTGCTGCTACGTTTACACAATTCTAGTCATTAAAGTTACATGTTTAAAATATGAACGATTGAATGTGATAACTGAAGATATTTTTGGTTTTTATGTATCTGAGTTTAAGACTTGAACACACTTAATGTTGTCTAAGGTTTTTCAATATTTTTGCTTAAAATGGAGCCTTATCTAACATAGGAAAGTATTGATTAATTATATACTGAATGACATCTGTCTCTTGCAGATATCAAACCTTCCAATATTCTTCTGGACAGAAGTGGAAATATTAAACTCTGTGACTTTGGTATTAGTGGACAGCTTGTGGACTCCATTGCCAAGACAAGAGATGCTGGGTGTAGGCCATACATGGCTGTAAGTGTGAAGTCCAAACCATCTTGCTTGATAGTCATTGCATAGAGAGCCTGTGCCTTTTGGTGCTGTACTTCTAAGAAATCTGCCATTGATCATTCAGCTTCAACATGCTAGAATGTCTCCATCTCTCCTAAAGTCGAAGCTCAGCTTCTAGCTTCTTCATGAAACTTTTCTAAATTATTACAGTGAACTCAATATTCATTGTCTTAATCTATTCCTCTTATTTTGCATTTAGCATTTGTAATCTTCTCTGAGTATTATTTTTCCATGATATTAAATTCAGCTAATCAACCAGGTGGTAAGTTCTTAGAAGGTGTCTTTTTGTTTATAGTACCTCGTATGCTGTCTTGACTATAGTAGTTATAGATAATCAGAGCATATTAAGAGTGTGTCATAGGCTACTAAGGGATACAGTTTTTAGTTAGAGAAGATTGGGAAACCTTGAGTTCGTAGCAGAACACAGTATGTTTTCCAGAGTCTGAAGCATGTTTTGAATGTTTTTAGTTCCTTCCTTAGGAGTGGATGAAGCACATTGACAAATTGAAGGGTAGAGGCCTTAGGTATTCAGCAACCTGAAGTGTCTTTTCCCTCAGGGAGACAGATATACACTATCTATCCAGAGATAGGAAACTCATCTTACCTTGGTGTATGTGCATATACTGTTCCTACAGAGTGGATTTTGGTCTGTATTTGAATTAGAATTTAGTTGTGTATATTTTAAACATTTTCCCTAAATGTTAATGTTTTCCTTTAATGTGGCCATGGTTCTTTGGGGACCAGTAGACTATTCTGAATTGTGATACATAAGGTTTTAGTTGTTTGTTGAGGCATTCCTGCCAACAACTTCTGTTTTAGTCTTTGCAGACTCCTTTAAAGATTAGCTTAGAATTGAATAAAAATTTCTTTCCCTTTACTTGTTAATTTCCTTCCTGATTTATATGTTTCTAAACCTGGTGCTATAAACAATAGAAAAGTAAGAAAAATCAAGGCTAGATATTATAGGTGTTCTATCTTGTTTATGAATGAGTAGGCTTAGTGCTATCCCAAATTTCATGCTTATTTTAAACCCTTGAATAAATTTTATTTCCCATGCCATTTGAAAGTATTATTTTTCATCAACACTTCTTTTTCCTCTTATATACCTCTCAATCTGTAAATAGTGTAAAAAAGCATTACATATATTCTTTGCACATGTTCTGTTACCTGTTTATACTGTGGTTGTTATATTTGGAAAACATATTTGAGAATTTTCAGTATTGACAATATTTTAGAATTGTTGCATTTTTCAATATTTTTTGTTTTTTTAGATCTTTTCATGTCAACTTTTTATTCAAGTGAAAATGTTTGAGGGTTGTGTGTTTATGTGTGTACATATGTGTATACATTAAGACACCTTCATTGAAAGTTTTGGTTTTGTGGATATTGACAAGCCAGGCAGATTCTTGGGACAATTTGGATGATCATATGTTTATCATGATAATTAGCAATAAATGAACAAGTTCAAAGGTAAGAAATAAAAATAATTAGACATGGAACCTTTGGGAAATGGTATAATTTATACATTTAGTAATGATGCCTTGAAAATTAACTGAAATTGTTATCTACACTTTTAGGGCTTGTCTCAGTACTTAGGTTTACTACATGCTTTTGCTGTGTAACATTGGCTAAGATTTGTATTTGATTTATTCAGGTTTTAAAAATGCAACTGTGGCCCAGATAGAGTAGAATATTTTGAATTCAATTAACTTTTAAGTAAAGAATTAAAGAAACAGACTTCTGTTCTTATGTAGAGATGTGCTTCATAGGCCCAGGAGGTGCAAGGTTTCTGTTTTCCTGCTGAAAACTTCGGCGCACACAGGCTAATAATAAACTCTCTGCCTCTAATCTTTACTGAACCAAGTGAAATGCTCCTGTTCCTTCTTGTCTTCTAATGCCTATGTAAATAGACAAGAATGCAGTCAGCATTTATTTTAAAAGGCTCCAAATGGTTTGACTCCTTTGTATCTTGTCAAAATGTATGAGAAAAGTATCCTTTTATTTAAGATTTATGATTTGTTTTTAGTCTTTGTGAATTGGGATTACTCATTAGATTGTTTAACATAAAGTGTTTAAAATGTAGTTTATACATAAATTTTTCCATAAACTGTTAACATTTTGCTCCCCCCCCAATAACTATATAGTCATGTGTCTCTTAACCACAGGGATATGTTCTGAGAAATGTTTTTTGAGGTAATTTTGTCATTGTGTGAACATTATAGAGTGTACTTACACACATGTGGATGGCATCACCTACTATACACCTAGGCTATATGGTATAGCCTATTGCTCCTAAGCCACAAATCTGTATAGCATGTTCCTGTACTGAATACTGTAGGCAGTTGTAAAACAATGGTAACTATTTGTGTATCTAAACATAGAAAAGGTACAGCAAAAATATGGTATAAATATTAAAAATGACACACCTGTATAGGGCACTCACCATGAATGGAGTTTGCAGGACTGGAAGTTGCTCTGGGTGAGTCAGTGAGTGAGTGGTGAGTGAATTTGAAGGCCTAGAACATTACTGTACATTACAGTAGACTTCATAAACACTGTATACTTAAGGTACACTAAATTTATTAAAAAATAGTTTTCTTTAATAATAAATTAAACAGGGTACTGTAACTTTTTTTACTTTATAAAATTTTTAATTCTTTCAACTTTTTGACTCTTTTGTAGTAACACTTAGATTAAAACACAAACACATTGCATAGCTGTACAAAAGTATTTTCTTTCTTTATATCCTTATTCTATAAGACTATTTTACTTTTCTTGGAGTAACATGGTCTGTCCTGGAGAATATTCTGTGTGCACTTGAGAAAAATGTATATTCTGCTGTCATTGGGTAGAGTGTTATGTATATATCTATTGGGTCCAGTTGGTTTGTAGTGTTGTTCAAGTCCTCTATTTCCTTATTGACCTTCTGTCTAGATGTTCTATTTATTATTTGAAATGGTGTATTTAAACCTCCAGCTGTTATTGTAAAACTGTGTTCCTCCCTTCAGTTCTGTCAATGTTTGCTTCATGTATTTTGCAGCTATGTTGTTTCATGTGTATGTGCTTATAGTTGTTATATCTTCTGTATGAGTTGACCCTTCTATCAATATCTAATGATCTTTTATATCTTGTAACAATTTTTGACTTAAAAACTATTTTGTCTAATACTAGTATAACCACTCCAGGTCACTTTTGGTTACTATCGTCGAATTTCTTTTTTCATCCTCTTACTTTTAATCTATTTGTGCCTTTGGATGTAAAGTGAGTCTCTTATAGACAGCATGCAGTAGGATCATGTTTTTTGTCTATTTTACTAATTTCTGTATTTTAATTGAACGTTTAATCAGTATACATTTATAGTAATTGCTGATTCTTTTTGTTTTTTTGATTTCTGTATGTTTCATACCTTTTTTTATTCCTCGTTTTCTCTATTACTGCCTTTTTCCCCCTGTTGTTTGATTTTTTTGTAGTGTACTCTTTGATTCCCTTCTTATTCCTTTCCTGAATATTTTTTAGATATTTTCTCAATGACTGTTATGTTCATTATAATTAGCATCCTAAATTTATAGCAATTCAGTTTAAACTAATACCATCTTACCTTCAAAAGCGTATAGAATTCTGCTTGTATTCAGTTCCACCCCTCTTATATTGTTGTTGTCTTCACTAACCCTATGTGTGTACGTATATACCCAAATAACATAGATTTGTAATTATTTTATGTACTTGTCTTTTAAATCATATAAGAAACAAAATCATATAAGAAACAAAAGGAGGAGTTATAAACCAAAAATACAGTCATAATGGCTTTTTTATTTACCCTTGTAGTTATAATACCTTTACTAGAATTCTTTATTTCTTCATATGACTTCAAGGTGCTGTCTAGTGTCCATTTCCACACTCTTAAATTTGTTCAACTGAGATTGTCTTAATGTCTTTAGTTTTGAAGGACAATTTTTCTGCATAAGGAGTCAAGCACATTTAAAGGGCATTATTTGAAACCCCAAAATTTGTACCCCTATAATTTGCTGAAATTAA
>VBSM01001082.1:1986607-2007673 GCA_008086735.1 Cheirogaleus medius
GGCTGACGCCACAGCACTCTAGCCTGGGCAACAGAGTGAGACTCTGTCTCCCCCAAAAAAAATAATAATAATTAAAAAATTAAATAAAAAATAAAATATGTTCTATGCCTAGAATGTGGTCAGTTTTAGTGAATGTTCCATGTTTGTTTGGTGATGTTGGATGGAGTATTTTCTCTCTTGGTTAAATATCTGGGACATTTTATATGTGTATCTTATCTGGCAAGTAAATATATTTGCAACTAAAAGCAATGTAAATAGCTTCCAGTGAATATTTATGCAGCACAGTACTCATGTTCAAAACAAAATACATAGTTCTCCAAACTAGTTGTTGCTGACAGACAGAGAATGTAATATAGTCAACTGTTATATTTCTCTCGCCATTTCTTTCAACAGCAGTTCTCAGCCATAGCAAAGGATCCACTGTCAGCTCTTTGCCACTGATACCCTCCGTCTCTTTTCTTCTCCATCCCTGACACACCCTGTAAATGATGGTCCCTAATTTCAAGGAAATGTAAAGAAACTCTCTTCACAGAAATTACTGAAAATGACTTGCTGATAGGATAATATATTACTGTTTTGGCAGTGCTTTAATTAATTAATATACTGCTGGATTCGGTTTACTCATATTTTAGCTACAAAAGACTAATAGACAAATATCTTCAAATATATTTATTGTGATAAATTTAGCTTTATTGTGAAGAATGGGTAGATAATTATAATAAATTTAGTTCATATTTTGCTTTTTTTGTCTCATTTTTATGGTATAACTTTATCCACTGAAATAAAGACTGGTAAAATCAGAAGACCTAGTCTTTTTTCTTTTTTGTTTACCACTAATTGCTGCTAATCTGACCTTGTAATTCTTTATTTTTTTCCATTTTTCCAATGTTGTCACTTTTTTTTCCTCTCTCTGTTCTCAGTTTCAGCTTGTAAATGCTTGTGAGTCCTTAGGGGGAAAAATGAGAAGAGTTGCTTTGTGTTTCCTTTGTGGAAGTTGTCATTGAGTTTTGTTGTTTGTTTTTTAATATAGTGATGGCTTCCCATTACTCCCAGTTTGACCCTAGACATTGATTCCTCTAGGAATATGCTGGCATTTTAGCAGCCTACCAGCCGTTGCTTCCATGTGCCTCTTCCTTGAGGGTAAGCATGATTAATAACTGTCACTTCTTTTGTGTTCTAGCCGGAAAGAATAGACCCAAGTGCATCTCGACAAGGATATGATGTCCGCTCTGATGTCTGGAGTTTGGGGATCACATTGGTATGTTTATGTTGATTCAACTTTGTCATAATAGTGTAATAATAAGGAATTTAGAAATGAAAGAAAATTTAATTAGACCTCCATCCCTCATAAGAACTGCTTCTTTTGTAGTTTGAGATTTTGTTCACTTAATTTTTCTTTTCCACCATGGTGCTAATTATGGGGACTATAGTTTTTAATTATTGAAAGAAAAAGTATATATTTACCTTAAAAGTCAAATCATAGTTGATTATTTCCTTCAAGGTTTTGTGAAGTATCTAGGGCTCTTAAGTGTTGTAGCTGGATCTCTTGGGCACAGATAATAGGACTCAGCAACTGCACTAAGAATGGGAACCGGGGAGAGTAGCTCACCTGCAGTCAATTCAACAATGAAGGCACATAAGCTCCTCCCATCTCAAGCAAGGTGCAGTATGTCCAGTAGTACTGCATATAGTGTGTATTTTAAGTATAAATATTTATATATATGGAAAATAGTTTCTACTTGGAATCTCTTCACTGAATAGAAAAGTTGAAAGTGAATGAGCTGAAAGTACTTCAGTTATCTCAACAAGATAAGAACTAGGTGATGGTTATAAATGAAAGTTTTACCTTAGAACAACACTGAGAAAGAATAGTAAGAAAGCTACTTAGTTTCCAACAAGCAAGCACAATTAAATGAACTCTTCTTTCTTACCTGTGGAATGGATTGAAATTTTGGTTTCATTTAAAAATGAACTATCTTAGTTCAGATTGCTCTAACAAAGTACTACAAACTTTGCAGCTTACCAAGAAGAAGAATTTATTTTTCACAGTTCTGGAGGTTGGGGAGTTTCAGGGTCTAGTGAGGATTCACTTCCTGGTTCGTAGATGGCTGTCTTCTTGTTATATCCTCACATGGGATAAGAGGCAAGGAAGCTGGCTGGGTTCTCTTTTGTAAGGATGCTAATCCTATTCCTGAGGTCTCTCCCCTCATGACTTAATCTTCCCAAAGGCCCCACCTCCATATACCATCACATTTGGGATTAGGTTTTAACCTAGGGGTTTTGGGGGGGGAAACACAAACATTCATTCTATAGTTGTATCTTTATTTGCTTATTTCCTTTTTAACAAATTTTATTTTGAAATTTTAGGTTTATTTTCTTGTGCTTGCTGTTCTGCCAGGGCTTGCTGAGATTTTTCTGATTTGGATAGCTTTTTCTATATTGGATGTTAATTTTCTACCCCTAGATGGGGCTGTCCTGTTACATAAGCAGCCCAAAGCTTTTCCTTCCATTTTCCTTTTATGCTAACCAAGACCTTGCAGCCCAGAGATACACAGATTCAGAGCATTGAGCTTTTTTGTAGCTTACTAAACAATCTCCATTTGTTCATTGGCATTATATATATGGTTTGAGGATCCTTTTCCTGTTATCAGAATCACATACCCTTGTTAATTTTTCTTGATGTGTCACATCGCCAGGCCTAATGGATTCTCTGTATAGAGAGTTGAAGATAATAGCTCACCTCTGCAGAAGACTCCACTTACTTTTCCTTGTCACCAAATATAAGAGATACCTCCTGGAGTCTTTTCTCATTGTGAAGCCAACCAGCTAAAGAAAGGATTCTTTCTTCTTTAGTCAGCAGAGAAAATGGATCTTGGGCATCTTTTAGGTCTGGCGATTGGTTGCAAGGATTGCAGCAAGACCTAAAGCTTCCAGCTGAGGCAACTATTTGCATATAAGAGATATTTATGATTCAGAAATACTCATCTGTGACCAAAGCAATTATTAATACGTTTCTAAAGCAAGTGTATACTTTCTTACAAAAACAAAATTTTGTTTTGTGAAAAGTTTTAAACTTAGAAATTTTTTTAAGCAAGTTTCTTTAAGTACATTTAGCTAAACATTGTTTAAAAGGAAGATATTTAGTACTTAAAATTGTTTCATAATTTATTTTTCATAGGGATAATCTTGTAAAAATTATGAAATTAGTTTCTAAGGTCCTAAGTCCTTCACTTTACCATGTGTAGCCAACTATTTCCTTCTCTTACTATTATTAAAACCTATTCTCAAGAATGAATCTAATGAAGTTATTCCTTATGCTGTGAATAACCAATAAGATTTATTTCTTTCAAAGCATTCATAATTTTAACAAAGAAACCTCTGCCAGAGGAATGAATTTCTGTATATGTGTGCGCATGCATGCTTGCTTGCTTTTGTGCACACCACATGTATGATTGGAGAGAGCAGTGAGCTGACAGAGGCATCTTTTGGGGAACACACTCTGAATCAGTCTTCTGAGATAGTGCTCTTTCTCTTCCTGAATGCCATCTTCCTCTGAAATAAGTTTGAAGCCTCATCTTCATATATCAGTCACCTGTCAGTGCATATAAAATGGAATTCTTTATGCCATGGTGCAGATATAGATATGTTTCTTGGAAAAACACAATTTCTAGGTTTTCATTGTTTTCAGAACAGAGTGGGAGAAAGGTGAGAGTACGATTCACTGGTCATTAGCAAGCATTTTTGACCCTTGAGAGATTGGGATTTATTAATGTACACATTCAGCTCTATTTTGATATGGTTTAGAGGTACTGTCGAGGGGCTCAGGATGAAGGGTTTGACCCTGACTTGATTTCTTCAGTAATAGTAAAATCTGATTGCGATTGAAATTGTAGTAACTACAGAATAGCTATAGAACAGGATTCGCACAGTGTTTCCTCCAAGCTCAGGTTGGGCTTTTCTTGTTAAATCTTCTTCTACTTTACAAAGGAATTTGACCACTGTTTTGGACCTTGGCTTTCCATTCAGATGACAAATTGTGTACACTCTACTAAAGAAGTTCTAAAATCAGCCTTCCAGAGTCTCTTATACAGAAGAGTCAGAAGCAGAGGATCCCCTGGAACATACACTGGGACACAGTCTAGGCTTAAGTTTGGTGTTTCCTTTAGTCTAAGTCCTTGAATTTGGTTGATATAAAATACTCTATATTGTCTTGATTTCTAAATATAACTGCTTTCATGATTCTGAAGATTCCACCTCAGCCTAATCTGGGTTCTATTCAAGGCTTTTATAAGAGTTTTACTTGGAGTTTAGATTTTTATCATGGCCATTCTAGTGGGAAGTGGTAAATAATACCTAGTGTATTTTGCTTTTTTCTCTTTGTTCTCTTTAGTATGAGTTGGCCACAGGCCGATTTCCTTATCCAAAGTGGAATAGTGTATTTGATCAACTAACACAAGTCGTGAAAGGAGATCCTCCACAGCTGAGTAATTCTGAGGAAAGGGAATTCTCCCCAAGTTTCATCAACTTTGTCAACTTGTGGTAAGTACTTGAGTTATGAATGCTTAAACACATGTGGTGAGAATAGTGAAGTTTACTTAATCTGAGCCGATAACATTGGTACTTTACACAGGGGATGGGGCCTCTTTGTCATATCATCCTGCCTTCCACGCTGGGACTCTAGATCACTGTGGCTATATGGAAGTTTCCAGCTAGCCTGGAAAGGCATCACCCTCTTATTCTACTACTCAGGTATTGGTGAAAAACAGCCATGGGTGGTGGAGAAGCTGCTGCCTCCAGACTTCGAGTACCTGGTACAAGAAATACCAGGTTAAACCTCTAGGTGAGACTGATCATCTTATTCTGATGTGGTTCTCACAATGTAATTGCACCAGAATCACCTGGAAGCTTTTACTAAGTCATGACCTTGCCAGACTTTCAGGAGTGGATCTCTGCTCTGACATAACATAGAACACAATTAGGGTCACACCCAAAGTTCAGTTGGTAGAACTATATGTGTTGGCTTTCTGAAACCTTAATCCAAAGAAGGTAAGAACTCCACACTTGTTCATGTTGTTTGTCCACCTTTTTAACAAATTTTTTTCCTTTGGTGTGTGTGTGTAGTACCCAAAAATAAATATATGCAAATATGGCAATAATATAGTCATGCTTTGTATTGTTTCAGTTTCTACTTTAAATAAAAATTTTTTGGTTATCATTTGAATATTTTCAATAGTTATTCTGTTTATCCAACATGACTTAAATATATGTTTATGAGTAAAAAGCCAGAACATTTAGTATATCTTCATATTCATTCTTGAAAATGCCTTTTTTTTTTTTAATAATTTTTTTCCTGCCGGGAATGCTGTTTCTCTCTACTCTTTCTAGGTCTTATAAGACTTATATTTCAGGTTCTAACATTATCCTCTTTTTGAATAATTAGAAAACATTTGTTTGACTTTAATTTTCAAGTCTCTTTCATCTTCTCTAACCAAATTCTACTTTTGTGTTGGTTTTTCAGAGGGGAGAGAAATGCCTCAAGATTTTCTAGGTAGAAGGAGGCCATAAGGATGACTCAAATTGGCTGCTTCTTCCTTCTTAAAAGCAATCTACTTTTTATTTTCATACAATGTATATACCTTATATAATTACATAAATGTAGTCATTTTATATATTCCATTTTTGTGAAATATTTGCTTAAAAGAATCTATGTAATCATAGAGCATAATATCTAAAATGATCTCCTGTGAACCTTCCAGCAGGGTTGCTTTCTTTTTAATCCATTGATCTCTTTATTGGTTTTGTTTTATGTGTATATAGTACTTGTATATTTTTTGTTTCCCTTGGTGCCATAATAGATAATGGTTTTGGACATCAATGTCCTATTGTTTTCCCTGAGTAGGTTCATAGTTCCATCTCATTCCAAATCATTGAGGTCTACAATTGAAGGATATTTATTTTTATGATATGCTCCTATTAGCTTTCCACATTTGTCCATTCTCCCTGCTATTACCCTTGTCTTAGACATTGTCATCTCTCATCTGAATCATTCAGATTTCTAATTGGTTCCTTATAATCCAGTATTTCCTTGTTCTGAATCATTCTCTTTTTTATTAGAGTTATATTTTTTATGATGCATATCTAACCATGTTACTTCTTTGTTTAAAACTATGTAGAGAATGCATTCTTAACAGGGTGATTCTTAAGAAGGTGAAAATTGATTTTGGAGAAACAAAAATTCTTCAATCCTGCAATGGTTTATAGCCCTACAAAGGGCTACAGAATATACACACATATGCAGTTACATATATGGTATTTAAATTCATGGTGGGGAGGGGAAATAATGATAAAAAGATTGAGAAACACTGTTCTGGATGCTTCCTCTTGCCCTTAACACATTGACTGCCACACTAGAAAAAAATTTTGTTTTCCTTGGGGCCACAGTGTTTTATTATGAAAATAGAATAAAAACTTTGAAAATAAAATGATCCTTTCTGATTTAATGAAAAATTTTTTTTTATTATTATTTTCTGTGTGTGAGTTATGTACAACTTGAAAAATAGTTCACGCAGTTCCCAAGGTAAAGAGACGTGTGAGCTACGTATGCTTCATCAGGCCCCAGGCTCAAAACTAGCATGAGTTAAAATACAACTCACATGGCAGTTAATGTGTTAAAATAGTCTAAATTAACATGGCTTTTAAAACCCATTGTGATTCTTGAGTTAGTTCATTGCTCTAGCCACATTTCCCACTTCACTCTTGAATCTTTCTGCCAAACTGAATTTCTTCAGTTTAAATTAAAAGCACATAGAGAATAACATGGGAGAATATTTTCATTACCTTTGGATAGATAAAGATTTCTTAAATGGCACATGGAAAGAAACTGAAGTATAAGAGAAAAGATTGATAAAATTGAATGTCATTAAAATTAAGAACTTCATAGGTTAAAAAATAGTACTGAATGAAATGCCAGGCCACACAATGGGAGAAGATATTTCCTATATAGATATTTGGCAAAGGACTTTTATACAGAATATGTAAAGAATACTTAAAAAATACCTGTAAGTATGAAAATGACAACCAAAAATGACAAAATACTTGAAAAGTACTTTAAAAGATGATCTTCAGGAGGTCAATAAACATAAACGTATTAAGCGGAGCTCATTCAGCATTAGTCACAACAAAAATGCAAATCAAAACTACAGTGAAATACCATTATAATCACTACAATGACTGCTAAAAGACTGACAGTACTGATTGTTGGTGAGGATGTAAAGCAACTGAGAGTCTCATACGTAACTTGTAGGAATATAGATTGGTACAGTCCCTTTGGAAAACTGGCAGTACTCAATACAACTAAGCTAATATAGCTGATGAGTAAACTATGATCCAGCAATTCAAGCCCTATTTATGTACCCCACTAAAAGATATATATAAGAATGTTCAGAAAAGTACTTTCATAATCTACAATTAGAAAATCTATTAACAGAACAGGTAGTAAATTGTAGCATTATTTATGCAGTGGTATATAGCATCAGAAAAGATTAAACTATTGCTATACTAGCCAGCATGAATAAGTCTCACAAATGATATTGAGTGAAAGAAGACATAAAACAGTATGCATGGCTCTATTTATATGAAAGTTAAAAGCAGACATAATTATAAAGTAATGGAAGTCAGAATATTGTTACTTTTATATTAGTTCTGCACTTAGGAATTATGTTCTTTTCTGTATGTCTGCTACAATTAAAAGTTTGCTTAAGGAAGAAAAAGGGTAAAAATTTGTGGTTCAAAATGAAGATCTCAGCCCACATATAAAATTTTCCCCCATTTTAACTTCCTATTAAAATAATGAATGGAATTTTTTTAAAAGGAAAAACAATCTTTGTCCTACAAAAGAATAAAAAGTGCTATCCTTGAGGAATCTTTGTGAAACTGTAGATGAAACTGAGTTCAGGGACTAATCCAGAATTTGTCAGCGGGGGAAAAAAAAAGTCACTAGGAGGATATAAAACCAGCAAACAACTGCCTAGTTTAGAACAGCAGAACCCAGAAGAAAAGGCAACTAGTGAGACAGACAATTAGGAAGTAAATCTGGATCCTAAAAATGTCTTAAGGAAAGGCTTTCTATGTGAGATCCTGCACACAGCTGAGATTCTATGGCAGTATTCACTCCTACCTTATACTTGACAGCAAGCCTGTAAGGAAAAGCTCAGACTTTGCTCAAATAACTTCTAATGAGGGCACTTGTGTTGGTTAGAGTGTAAGAACACGGTGCAAGCTGTTGTAGCAAACCCATGAAATAAATCCCATGGCAAAGTGCTGATGCTATAGTGATGGCTTTCAGCCTATTTCTCACAGTCACCTATATCTATAACGAGATCAACTTCCAATTTGATAAATATTGATGCTCTTTTAGGGATGAAGAAATAAAGAAAAATCATTAATAAATGCAAACACCTAGTGGTTCAGAGAATTGTACCAATCCAAAAAAATTGAACAAATATTTTCTTGTGAAATTGCCGCTGAAAAAATTGTACGGAAGCAATAATTTGAATTCAGGAAATGTTAACTTTAAATAGTTAACATAATTTCTGAATTGAATGGGGGACAATGGTGGTATATAGCAGATTGGGTATTTCAGGTTAACCAAATCTAATAAAGTAGGCAACACCCTTTAGTTAATCTTTCAGAAGAAAGGTATAAAAAAGTGGACATGAGGTAAATAATAAGAGACATAGAAGAAAAATCCAGGAGGTTCTATTTAACTGATAGTAGACAGAGAAGAAATTAAAATAAAAATTCTCTTGCAGAAAAATTTGAGTTCTTAGATTAAAATATCAGACCAAATTAACTAAAAGAGTCAGAGCCACATCTAGGTACATGATAAAAAAAAGACAAAGAAGACTTGACAAGCCTTCATTTAAAACACATGCACACAAATGTATACACCAATGTAGAAAAACACAAAGAGCAATACATGAAGAGTAGAGAAATAGTAGAAAGATGAATGTGGCTCCTTCAGATTATTTTGGTGGATTAGAAATCTTGGACAGTACTTGCACTGAAACTACTGAAATATAGGATAAGCATTTTAAGTTGTCTTTTAAAATGTATCAGAGTTTTAAGGAGTCCATAGAACTCCAAAACTGAGGGAAATTATGGGAGGGAAGTGAATGTCAGAGCAAAATAAAAATGATAGGCCCACCCTAACATGGCTTTGCTATCTGAATTCATAATAAGTATGTGGTACAAAATACCTAATGCAGAGATTTAATTTTAAGAAAAAGTAATTTTAAGTCCCTAGTTGGAAAGGTGTCCCCTTTCTTCCCTCCAGTTGGTGGTCAGAAGCGAAAGCAAATCTTCAGCCTTGGGCTAAAGAATTCTCAAAGATATAATTATGTGGAATATGAGTAGTTGACAAAAAGATTTTTAACACTCACAAAAGGAATGAGAATTAGTAGAAGCAATTAATAGTAGGAATAGATCTGCAAAGACTTCAAATATTAATAGAATGATCAGAAACAAAAATAATTTATTGTAAGTTAAAAAAAAATTAAGCATCTTGGATATATAAGCAGGGAACAGAAATTTACAAAGAACCAAACAGAACTTCCAGAAATAAAAAGCATAAATTAAAATATTTAGAAGCTGGATTAAACAGATTAGGTATAACTGAAGAGAGATTAGTGAACTGGAAGGTAGATCTGACACTCTCTCAATAGAACTTTTTGAGATGATGGAAATATTCTATAACTGCTCTGTGTAGTGCAGTAGACTACTAGTATTTGAAATGTAGCTAGTATGACTAACAAAATAAATATTTAATTGGAATTAATTTGACTAATGGTTACATTATTGGATAGTCTCACTAGTTGGAGTTAATTATAATTATTGATACAGATTACTAATGTCAGCAGTAATTCGGAAATGGAAGATAGTCAATGTTACTAACTAGTTTATGATTTCTACCCAAATAGCATCATAATTTTTTGCTCCAATTGATGAGATAAAAAAACACAAAACCAAAAAGGCATGGCAGTTTTACAAAGAAAGTAAACATCTGTGTGGGTGAAAAATGCAACAGAAATACGTATAAAATACTGTGTAGGTCTGAAGCCATGAGCTCACTGTATTCTAGATCTGGAAGCAGACAGTGGCAGCTGAGACATTACTTCCTGTAGGGTCATAGTTTTATAACTGCTCTTTTTGGACAAGGGATGAATGAGAATCAGTCTCAGTGCTTTGAAGTCTTAGGATCTGGCAAGTGAAAAAATATTGATGTCAGTTACTCCCTGGGCCACAGGTTTAACCAAGCTGTGAAACTACAGAATGGCAAGTATAGATACTATTTTTACAGCCAGTGGGCTGGGTCTGTAATAGTCATAATATCAACATAGGACTGGAACTTGAAAGGTCCATTATAGGACCTTATTCTATACTGGTGGCTCTGTAAAGAAGAGCCAACTGTGAAACTGTTCTGTATGATGTATCTCTGGCTCCTGGTTCCGTTCATAGTACTTAGTAGGCACTCAAATATTTGTTAAACAGATGAATGGGTATTCATTTTTATGGAGGGTAAGCACATTTTTTCAAAAAGAGTCTGCAAATCAGAATTCCAAAATACATGAAGTCTAGTGCTAAGACAAGCATTCAACAAAGTAGAATGTGAATTTAAGTTTATGAAAGAGTCTGAAATTCACTATAAAATAAAATATATTTAGGATATTCAAGGAAATAAAAGTATAAGTTCTATTAAAACTGAGTAAGAAATAAAATAGATAAAACAAGTTGGCAATGAAAAGTTTAATTATACATCTTGGAAATGAAAAAACATAGCTGTTGATATAAAAGACACAGCATACTTGATATACTCTAGACTGGAAACAGTTGAAGATAAAATTAGGTAAATGTAAATTGGAGCTGAGTAATTTTCCCAGCGTGACATAGATGAAAATACATGAAAAGCACTTATCAGGGAGAATAGAATACAGAGTGAGAGGTTCTAAGAGGTTCTAAGATGTATGTTGTGAAAATACAGAAGACAACTCTGAAAGTGAAGAAGCAATATTTACGGCGATAATAGGGGAACACATTTGAAAATTGATCTAGAATAGCTTTTCTGATTAAAAGTAAAGTCTGTGTATCGTGTAATATAAACAAAGGTAAATCTATACCTAAATGCATTCAAGTGAAATTGCACAGCAATGATAAAGTAAAAGCAGGAAGAGAAAACAGACTGTCTGATAAGGATTGATAATTAGACTAACAACAAACATGTTATTAGCAACAATAGTTGCAGGAAAAAGTGGAGTCAAAGCTCCAGAGTGATGAGGAAAAATAATTGTCAGCCTAGTCTTAAAGTTTTATACTCAGGCACTCAAATATCATTCAAAAATAAGGAGGACATATAGACACTTTCAGGAATGGAAAGACTAAGAGTTAATTATTCATAGACTTTTGATAGGATATACAGTTGGCCCTTGAACAATGCTGACCTCCCGCCCAGTCAAAAATCCTTGTATAACTTTGGACTCCCCAAAACTTAACTACAAATAGCCTACTGTTGACCAGAAACCTTAGTGATTATATCTGTGGTCCCGAACCCCCTGGGCTGCAGACCGGGCTGCAGAGCTCTGCTTCCCCTCACCTCCCATGGAAAAATGGTTTTCTGTGAAAGACAGTCCCTGGTGCCAAAAAGGTTGGCTATCACTGGATTCTATGAACAGTCGGTTAACACATAATTTGTAGATACATTGTATTCTTACAATAAAGTAAACTAGAGAAAATGTGATTAAGAAAATCATAAGGAAGAAAAAATATTTTACCTGTTCATTAGGTGGAAGTGGATCATCAGAAAGGTCTTCATCCTCATCATCTTTACATTGAGAAGGAAGAGGAAGAGTAGGGGTTGGTCTTACTGTATCAAGAGTGGCAGAGGCAGAAGAAAATCTGCATATATGTGGGCCCACACAGTTCAAACCCATATTGTTCAAGGGTCTCTTGGCCAATAAGAAAAGTTAACCCAGAAGAAGGGTGTTATATGTTGGGTCCCTGGAAATCAAGCTTTTGATACAGAGATGAGTGTGCAGGGAGTTGATTAGGTAGTGATCTTGGGATCAGCAAGTAGTAAAGGAAGGTAGCAGGACTGGGCAGAAGGAGAAGTTGAGCTGCAATGCAGTCTCAGTGAAGGCCTCAGGTGATTCCATGGGAATCTGTGAAACTGGGATGACACATTAGGGTTGACCTGACTTGAATTGAGGGACTTGGATTTTTATAGCCTTTGGTAGATCAGTCATTGGAGATAAGCCTTCCCAGGAAGGCTAAGGTGGCTCTTTTCAGCTGTAGTAATCCCATGGAGGCTGACAGTGGAGAATTGTCTGCTAGCCGCATGCCCCACGGTAGAAGAATAATACCTTTGTTCTTTTTTGGGGGGACAGAGTCTCGCTCCTTTGCACTGAGCAGAGTGCCCTGGCATCGTCATAGCTCACAGCAGCCTCGGACCACTGGGCTCAAGTGATCCTCCTGCCTTAGCCTCCTGAGTAGCTGGTACTACAGATGCGCACCACCACTCCTGGCTAATTTTTCTATTTTTAGTAGAGACGGGGTCTTGCTCTTGCTCAGGCTGGTCTCAAACTCCTGAGCTCAAGCTGTCCTCCTGAGTTGGCCTCCCAGAGTGGTAGGATTACAGGCAAGAGCCACTGTGCCGGGCCAGTCCTTCATTCTTGAAAGAGGGAATCTACATAGCATATATTGCAGCATCCACTATAGAAGGTGTGGGATATGGAAAACAGCAGTGTGTTAATGTTAATTAACTTTGGATAGTAAAAATGGATTTAACTTAGGGGAGTGGAATGGTGATTACAACATGGGCCAAGATAGATGAGGTAAATACAAACAATGAAAATATTTTGGGCAGCTTTAATTAGGCAAGGTAAAATTCAAGGGGAAAATATCAGCAGAGCAGAGGTTTTTACAGTCTTTAGTGAAGTAGTATTGTTTTAAACTTTCAGACTAAAGAATACAGCATTGAGATGGAGAGTACAAAAGTTTTTGATACTTAAGGATAAATTGATAAAATTCGTATGTATTAGTAGTTTCCCTCCTAGGATTACGGAATTGCTAGTTTCTCTTGGGTGGTCTTATATATATTTATATATAAGTAAATATATATTTATTCATATATATTTAGAATAACATGCATATGTACAAATACAGTTTTACACTTACACATTCATATTTTTGACTGTGTAGTATTCTACTGGGTAGCTATGTCATAATTTAGTCCATTCTCAACAATTAACTTTTTTCTAGTCTTTCACTAATGATCCTACATTGAATATTTTAAGGATAAATCCTCAGATTATAGATTTTCTTAATTTTGTGTGTGTGCTTTTGTGCGTTTAGTAGATTGTTTGCTTTGTTTGCTTTAGATCTGAAGAAAAAACTGTTTGATTCTTTGTAGTATTTCATTTGTGAAAAGTGCTTGAGTAAATGTGTTTCCATTTTACTAATGTTATTTTTTTGTCATTTTAGCCTTACAAAGGATGAATCCAAAAGGCCAAAGTATAAAGAACTTCTGGTGAGTTTGGGCCTTTGGGAATTTTAGATACATCATCACCTCTGACTCCTCATTGCCTACTTGGTCACTAACCCAGCAGTGGGCCTCTCTGTCATGAACAAATAGGTCAACCTTGTTGAATGTTTTTTTTGTTTTGTTTTGTTTTTAATGTTTTTAAACATTTGGAAAGAGAAAATTTGTAGTTACAATTTTTGTACTAATTTACTAGATAAAATCTCATGGAATAATTTTGGTCTTAACATGTTATAAAAATTACCCCCAAAGAATTCCAACTTTCACTTTATGGAACCATTTTCCATTGCATAGTCTATGTCTATGTAATGTATGCACAAGAAAAAGTGAGTGAAAAGTTTGCTCTTATTCTGCTTTTATTAAAAGCTTGCATGCAGATTTACATCATATGGCCAATTAGCCTTTCTTTGAAAGCTGTCATTCATCCCATGGAACTTGGATATGTTAAACAGTCTACTGGGTGTGGCATAGGTCTGGGTAGTGAAGAAAGTGCTGTGATCTAATAATATGGGAATATTTTAAGAAAAGATCCATTTGTTTGTCACATTTAGCTACTAGGTCTCCAAGGATATTAGGTCAAACTTATGGTCAGCTCCAGCTATGTCTGTAAAAATATCCAGCCAACATACTTAGAGAAACTATGAAAGAAAAATATTGATAGAGATGAAGTATAAAAGGTGGGCTAGTGAAGCAGGTACTGGGCCACAGGCCCTGGAGAAGACAGGGCATAAGCAAGTTTCTATTAGGCCTCTTTGGGGTAGAGATCAGAAGGATTGAAACTGAAAGCCTTTTTGTTAGATCCTTCTGCTGCCTAAGGGGAAACGGAGGATTGAAATTTATGCTTGTGTCCCAAGAGGAATAATGATTGGTATTCATGTAGTTCTTCTTGGCTCTCAGATGGTGTGGTAGAGGCTCCAGCTATGTTTTGTGCTGAGGAACAACTCTGCTCTCTTCCTCAACAAATATTCCCTGATACATAGATAAGTTTCCAGACTTCACTGCCAAGGTGGCACCTCCAAATCATAATACCGTGTGTCATATTTAGGCACACCCACTAACGTATTTGCATGAAATAAAGACTGTACTTGCCTCTCTGAACATGTGGTGCTACAATACTTCACAGCCATATGTGGTTGAGAGCCTGCAGTTCTATGCTGTATAGATTTGGGGAAAAGTTCAGTTTGTGCTGAACAAACTTTTGATACAAACTGATACAAACTTTTGATGTTTTTCTTTTTCTTTCTTCAATTTTCTTGCAGAAACATACCTTTATTTTGATGTATGAAGAACGTACCGTTGAGGTCGCATGCTATGTTTGTAAAATCCTGGATCAAATGCCAGCTACTCCCAGCTCTCCCATGTATGTCGATTGATATCGCTGCTACATCAGACTCTAGAAAAAAGGGCTGAGAGGAAGCAAGACTTAAAGAATTTTCATCCTGTATCACAGTGTTTTTATTGCTCGCCCAGACACCATGTGCAATAAGATTGGTGTTCGTTTCCATCATGTCTGTATACTCCTGTCACCTAGAACGTGCATCCCTGTAATACCTGATTGATCACACAGTGTTAGTGCTGGTCAGAGAGACCTCATCCTACTCTTTCGTGATGAACATATTCATGAAATGTGGAAGTCAGTACGATCAAGTTGTTGACTGTGATTAGATCACATCTTAAATTCATTTCTAGACTCGAAACCTGGAGACACAGCTACTGGAATGGTGTTTTGTTAGACTTCCATATCCTGGAAGGACGCGGTGATGGATGTACTATGTTTGAACATAGAGACTTGGGCTTGAGTGAGAAGAGCTTGCACAGCCAACGAGACACATTGCCTTCTGGAGCTGGGAGACAAAGGAGGAATTTACTTTCTTCACCAAGTGCAATAGATTTACTGATTTGATATTCTGTTGCTTTACAGTCACAGTCGATGTTTGGGGATCGATGTGCTCAGCCAAATTTCCTGTTTGAAATATCATGTTAAATTAGAATGAGTTTATCTTTACCAAAAACCATGTTGCATTCAAAGAGGTGAACATTAAAATATTGAGACAGGACAGAATGTGTTCTTTTCTCCTTTACCAGTCCTTCTGCTCTTCACTGGGAAGACCCAGGAGTCTGCCACTTGTCCAGGAAGGTGCTGATCCTAAGAATTTTTCATTCTCAGAATTCGGTGTGCTGCCAACTTGATGTTCCACCTGCCACAAACCACCAGGACTGAAAGAAGAAGAAAAGTACAGAGGGCAAAGTTTACAGATGTTTCCAATTCTAGTATCTTATCTGGAAAAACTTGTAGCAGCTATGTATTTCCCCTTGGCCCCAAGCCTGATATTTTAGCCATCATAACTCACTAACAGGGAGAAGTAGCTAGTAGCAATGTGCCTTGATTGATAGATAAAGATTTCTTGTAGGCAGCAGAAGACCAAATCTCAGTTGTTTGCTTCTTGCCATCACTGGCCTGGGACTTCAGTTTCTGAATCTCTTCCCTTTCCCCTCCCCCTATGGTCTATTGTCGCTATGTGACTTTTGCTTAATCCAATATTTTGCCTTTTTTTCTATATCGAAAACCTTTATAATTACCAGGGATGTTCCTTACCAAGGATTTTTAGCCACAGATCTCTCATATGCTCTAATGTTTAAAAGGCTGAGAAAAGTGGGGCCCAGCTGATGTGGTAGGTGATAAAGAAGAGGCATCTTTCTAGAGACACATTTGATCAGACAAGGATCTGAAATGGCAGTCTTTTAGATAAGGCCATCACTTGCTAGAATCTGTAGTAGTTCACCTTCATTTCTTGAAATTGGAATTCTGCCAGGAAATTTTTTTAAAAAAGCAAAACAAAACCCCAGAAGAGTTATAAGAGGCCATTTAAGTCTGTTGTCTTTGGCTGTGCTTCTTCACTTACCCATGAGCCAGGCTCTCATTAGATTTTGCTCCAGCCTCCCTGACACTGAACTTTAGGCTTTGTATGACAGTTAAGCAGCACTGTGAGTGGTTCAAGCACACTGGAGTATAAAACAGCCATGGTCTGAGATACAGGTGATGCCATTACAGAACCAAATCGTGGCAGATACTGCTGTATCTCTTCTCAGAGTGACAGTCATAAATATAAAACAATAAAGGGAGAATGGTGCTGTTTAAAGTTACATCCCTGTAAACTGTAGAATTCAGAAATGATTTTGGTCCACTTGCCTAATTTCCCTATTTTCTCTCCTATGGCATCCTAAACCCTTAGACTTCCCAGTGTTCTGAAAGAAGGCGTTGTTATTTGTCTTCCTTCGACCACACCAAGCCATCATCCTCCATTGCTCCCGGGGACTCAAGAGGAATCTGTTTCTCTGCTGTCAACTTCCTGTCTGGCTCAGCATAGGGTCACTTGCCATTATGCAAATGGAGATAAAAGCAATTCTGACTGTCCAGGAGCTAATCTGACCATTCTATTGTGTGGATGACCACATAAAAAGGCAATTTTAGTGTATTAATCATAGATTATTATAAACTATAAACTTAAGGGCAAGGAGTTTATTACAATGTATCTTTATTAAAACAAAAGGGTGTATAGTGTTCACAAACTGTGAAAATAGTGTAAGAACTGTACATTGTGAGCTCTGGTTATTTTTCTCTTGTACCATAGAAAAATGTATAAAAATTATCAAAAAGCTAATGTGCAGGGATATTGCCTTATTTGTCTGTAAAAATGGAGCTCAGTAACATAACTGCTTCTTGGAGCTTTGGAATATTTTATTCTGTATTCTTGTTTGAATTCTTCCTCTATTTAAGATATATACATGGAATCGAAGTGTTTATGTAATAGTTCTATCCTTTTGCCTGCAGGTCAGTTGTAATAAATCTAGGATGTGATGATGACTTTGTAATTTGATTTTCTGAAGTCAGACCCTCAGAGGGGAAAATCAAGTAAATTATATTAAATTACCTGTGCATTTCACATTAGGGGAAAATGATCTCCTTCCAGAAGTGTTTATAGCTTCTTTCTTCTCCTCTCTTCTTGTGGCTGCTCTGTCTCTTGGCTTATCATTCTTGAAACCACAGATGTATCCACGAAGCACAGCTTTGCTATCTGAGCAGGTGTAATGTAGAGTCTCTTTGTGTTTCTTTATTGGTTACCCTGACCTGCCCCACCTTTTTTAATCTAAAGGAAGGGGGTCAGACCTGGGAGGTTTATGGATGAGAGGACAATAGAGGTGAACAAAAAGCTGTGGGAGCCTGGAAACTAGAGAGAAGAACTTTGCGGGCTGTATGATGATGGAGAGGTGCAATTTGTAAGAACCCAGTTTACCTCAGCCCTGTGTGTGGATGCCAGCCATGCTCTCTGCTCCTGGTGCTACGGCTGCTAGGTGAGCATTAGATGTCAGGTTAGATACTAGGTTGTGATCATTCACTGTTACTTGAGAGAGAAAAGTAAGGAGGAGATTTGTGGGTAAAACACCTGTGGGGGTCAGACCTGGGAGGTTTATGGATGAGAGGACAATAGAGGTGAACAAAAAGCTGTGGGAGCCTGGAGACTATGGAGAGAAGAACTTTGTGGCTCCAGCGCTGGATTTGTCTGTTCTACTCCCACCTCCCAGTCATCAGTCAGATACGGACTCATTTGTCATACAGTAATTCAGCACCTTGCCCTTTCCTTATGCCTGCTCCTAACTGAATCTGAGATACCATTACAGAACCAGATGTGGTAAGTATCATTCTCTGGAGAAGGACGTGAATACAGGAATCCAGGCCTCTCCAGCTAAGGCTCAACTGCTAAGTGAAAATATAACTGTGGAGTTTCCGTAACTAAGCTGAGCATCAGCAATGCGCAAGACTGAGTGGCATGAGAGGTAGGTTGACTACACACTCCATGTTTCACAGGACACTATATTTGTTCATCTCATTTGATCCTGACCGCATCTTACCAAAATCAGGTGATAGTATCCTCTTTTAGATATGAGAAAAATAGGGTTTAAAGAAGTGTAGTTGTGGCCCACATTAACAGTAGGGAGTAGAGCTGATATTCAAATCCAAAACTGATACATACCATAAGAAATTATATTAGTTTAAAAATACTGCTATGAAGCAAGTGTTTTGGCATTGAAAAGTAGAAGAATGGACTATAGTTGGGCATACTCTGTTCATAAACCTTTTCAGGGCCTGCTTTGTTGTCTTGGAAATGAGTTGAGGGCAGAGATTCTAGGGGCCACAGTGGGGCTTAATGGTCTACACCAGGGGTCCTCAAACTTTTTAAACGGGGCCAGTTCACTGTCCCTCAGACCGTTGGAGGGCCGGACTGTAGTTTAAAAAAAAACTATGAACAAATTCCTATGCACACCGCACATATCTTATTTTGAAGTAAAAAAACAAATAGGCAAAAACACCTGCTTTTGGCCCGCGGGCCGTAGTTTGAGGATGCCTGGTCTACACAAAGGCAGCTACTGTAACTACCTTAGAACTAACCAGAGAAACTCAGTCCTAATTCTTAAGTGCAACACCTGAGAATTCAGTGGATATGGATTGGATATCTCCATTAGCATGATGTTATGTGGCAATCACTGAGAATGGGAATTAGGCTCAAAAGTGCCCTTTCGTTTATTGATTCTATACAACTGTCTTAGCTGCAGTAAGATAGAGAAAGGACACATAACATCTTGAAAGAACCCTTGGAACATGGGCCACCATGTCCTGGAGGTCTAGCAGTGGTTTTGTGTCTCCAGCTGTTGGCCAGGGCTGTATGCAACAGTCACATTCATAGCACCTGTGCTTATTGCTTGGGACGTAAAAACTTGGCCTTGAACTTGTTGGCTCACTTAAATACCTCATTAAGAAAAAATCTAATCAGCAATAATTTGTAGGATAAACTGTAAGAACCACTTACAATGGAAAGTTGATATTTGACTACGTCATGTAAGGAACACCTTTAGCTGTCTATCTTATGAAAATTTACTATAGACAGAAGTGATGTGTTTCTTGGTTCCATCTTTTGGATAAATGAATATCCAGAAATTCTCACCTCAAGCTTTCAAATCATAAGGATCAGTGGTTGAGCATTTGTTTCCAATAACATTTTTTGCTTTTCTAACAATATGCCAAAGTGTAAAATATAAAATGTCCTGTTTAGAATTGCCAATCCATATAACTTACAGTCACAATTGAGTAGTCATACTATATAATGAATCAAATTTCTATCTGCATTTGAAATTTTTATCTACATAAGCATTAAGCCGAAGAACTATGAATTAGGAATTGTAGTTTTCCTTAGTACTTATACACAGGTTTAATGTGAAGAACCGCTCACTGAGGTAGATAGGGTATTGTTGCCTCAGTTCTACACAGAGTAACAGTACCAAATAATTAGGTAATTTGCCTAAGTTAGTACATCAAGAGGGTATATAGAGCCCAGGTATCTTTATGCTTTATTGGGATTCTTCTCATGAAATTGTGCCTCCTATTTGACAGTGTGATTATTTACAAGGTTTGATTATAACATAACTAGATTGTTTTTTAAAGCAAAGGCTCCTTACATATGATTCCTGCCTGCTTGGAAGACTGTATATTTATTCCAGTCTGTGGAATCATTTTCCTTTGGAAAAATGCCTTTAGAACATGATTAGAAGCAACATTACATAATCACCTTTGCTCACTTTTGATCCCAAATGCTATTTCACAGCTTAATTTCTTAGTTTGTTCATAAGACTTGGTCCCAGCCCACTTTTGTGTACTTCTGGAAAGTAAATTCATTTTCAAATCATGAAGAATAGCTTCATTCAAGGGCAGAAAATTTGTAAAACTTGTTAGGATCAGCTTTTGTTCCTGAAGATGTTGGGGCCTTTCTTTAAAACTTGGCTTCTGGTAAGTCCTTTCTCTTTTACCTTCTACTTCCCATTAGGAACCAAGTTATTTTGATTATATTTCTTAATGTTCTTTAGTTTCCTTTTGTTCTTCTCTATTCTCATTGCCACTACACGTTGATTTCTCACCTTGTATTTCTGCCTAACTGATCTTGTTCACCTCTGGTTTTGTTCTCCAACCCATTCCCACTACTGACCTTAATCTTTCTAAAGTGTTAACCTAACATGTCATTCTGCTTAAAATTCCTTAATGAGTCCCTGGGATATGCAAGATAAAAGGCCAGACTCTTACGTTTCAGATGTATAGTGTTATTTAATCCTGAACACATGGAGAGGAACACATGCATCTTAAAGATGCAGCTGGAAATGGGCTCACTGTGGTTGGTAACTTGCCCACTATTATGTTGCCAGTGAGGCATCCAGAAGGGTGAAGAATAGGGTCTGAGTCTGAAAAGGCAGAGAGGGTCCTAATCATATAGGAATTACAGTGATGCCAACGATGTTGAAATTTTTCTCTGAAGTGCTAGAGAACTTGTATGGAATTTTGAGCAAAGAAATGGTTTGATCTGATTTGTACTTCAGTAAAATCATTTCAATCACTACGTAGGCTAAAATGGGAGTGGGGAGATTTGATG